>ML099381.1:0-41836 GCA_003697995.1 Taxidea taxus jeffersonii
TCTGTCAGTTGTCTTTTGGTTTTGTTGACTGTTTCCTTTGCTGTGCAAAAGCTTTTGATCTTGATGAAGTCCCAATAGTTCATTTTTTCCCTTGCTTCCCTTGCCTTTGGCGTTGTTCCTAGGAAGAAGTTGCTGCGGCTGAGGTCGAAGAGGTTGCTGCCTGTGTTCTCCTCAAGGATTTTGATGGATTCCTTTCTCACGTTGAGATCCTTCATCCATTTTGAGTCTATTTTCGTGTGTGGTGTAAGGAAATGGTCCAATTTCATTTTTCTGCATGTGGCTGTCCAATTTTCCCAACACCATTTGTTGAAGAGGCTATCCTTTTTCCATTGGATGTTCTTTCCTGCTTTGTCGAAGATTAGTTGACCATAGAGTTGAGGGTCTATTTCTGGGCTCTCTATTCTGTTCCATTGATCTATGTGTCTGTTTTTGTGCCAGTACCATACTGTCTTAATGATGACAGCTTTGTAGTAGAGCTTGAAGTCTGGAATTGTGATGCCACCAACTTTGGTTTTCTTTTTCAATATTCCTTTGGCTATTCGAGGTCTTTTCTGGTTCCATATAAATTTTAGGATTATTTGTTCCATTTCTTTGAAAAAATTGGATGGAATTTTGATAGGTATTGCATTAAATGTGTAGATAGCTTTAGGTAGCATAGACATTTTCACGATATTAATTCTTCCAATCCATGAGCATGGAACATTTTTCCATGTCTTTGTGTCTTCCTCAATTTCTTTCATGAGTACTTTATAGTTCTCTGAGTATAGATACTTTGCCTCTTTCGTTAGGTTTATTCCTAGGTATCTTATGGTTTTGGGTGTAATTGTAAATGGGATTGACTCCTTAATTTCTCTTTCTTCTGTCTTGTTGTTGGTGTAAAGAAATGCAACTGATTTCTGTGCATTGATTTTATATCCTGACACTTTACTGAATTCCTGTACAAGCTCTAGCAGTTTTGGAGTGGAGCCTTTTGGGTTTTCCACATATAGTATCATATCATCTGCAAAGAGCGATAGTTTGACTTCTTCTTTGCCTCATTATTGTTTTAATTTGCATTTCCCTAGTGGTATGTGACGTGGTGCATCTTTTCATATGCTTATTTTCCATTTGCATATCTTCTTATTCGAGGATTTTTGCATCTATGTTCATGCGACATGTTGGTCTGTAGTTTTCTTGTACTGTCTTTGTCTCGTTTTGGTAAAAGAATAGTGCTGGCCTCATAGGATGAGTTATGAAATATTCCCACTGCTTCTGTCCTATGAAAGAGACTGTAAACACTTGGTATGATTTCTTCCTTAAATATTTGATAGACTACACCAATGAACCCATCTGGGCCTGCTGCTTTCTGTTTTGGAAGATTATAATTATTGATTCAATTTCTAGAATTGATATAGGCTTATTCAGATTATCTATTTCTTCTTGGGTGAGTTTTGGAAGATTGTGTTTTTTAAGGAATTGATCCATTGCATCTAGGTTATCAAAGTTGTAGGCAGAATTGTTCAAAGTATTCCTTTATTATCTTTTTAATTTCTGTGGGATCTGTAGTGAATATCATTTCTGATATTAGTAATTTGTGCTGCATTTTTTCTTTGTTACATTTTAATCTACTCATTCTCTGCCTTTTGTAGTGTTAACTAAGCATTTTATATGAGTCTATTTCCTCCCCTTCTTAGAATATCAGTTATACTTTTTTTTACTTTTAGTGGTTGTCCTAGAGTTTGCAATTATATATTTACAATGAATCCAAGTCCACTTTCAAATAATACTATACCACTTCACATGTAGCATACCTTAAAATAACAAAATAATCCTAATTCCTCCCTTTCATCTCTTCATTACTGTCATTCATTTCACTTACACATAAGCATACATAGGCGTGTTTACTCCTAAGATATATACACGGTATACATAATTGAATACATTTTTGCTATTATTTTGAGCAAACTGTTATCTGTTAGATGAAGAATAAGAAATGAAAGTAAAAAAATAAAAAAGTAAAAGAATCTGACACCATATATAAAAATCAACTGAAAGTGTATCAAAGGCTTGGAGGTAAGACTTAAAACCACAAAACACCTAGAAGAAAACATAATGTGTAAGCTCCTCGATATGAGTCTTGGCATTGACTTTTTTGGATTTGACACCAAAAGCAAAGGTAACAAGAGTAAAAACTAATAAACGTGACTACATAAAACTAAATAGCTTCTTACAGCAAAGGAAACTATCAATAAAATGAAAAGACAACCTATGGGATAAGAGAAAATATTTACAAGTCATATATCTAATAAAGGATTAATATCCGAAATACATATAGAATTTATACAGCTCAAGAGAAAAAAACCCAGTCTGTTTAAAAATGGGCAGAAGATGTGAACGTTCTTCCAAAGAAGGCATACAAGTGGCCAACAAGTACATGAAAAAGTGCTCAACATCACTCATCATCAGGGAAATACAAATCAAAGCCACAATGAGATATCTTTGTGAGATGTCATCTCACATCTTTTATAATGGCTAGTATCAAAAACAAACAAACAAATAAATAAATAGCGTTGGTGAGGATGTGGAGAAAAGGGAACCCTAGTGCACTCTTGGGGTGGGAATGTAAATCGGAACATCCACTATGGAAAACCTTAAAAAATTAAAAATGGAACTACTCTATGACCCAGCAATCCCACTTCTGGGGATATATCCAAAAGGAATGAAATTACTGTCTTGAAGAGAGATCTGCACACTAATGTTCCCTGCAGCATTATTCATGAAAGCCAGAACATAGAAACACCCTATGTATCCATTGATGGATAAATATACAATGGAATATTATTCAGCCAAAAAAGGAAGGAAATCCTGCCATTTGCAACAACATGGATAAACCTTGAAGGCATTATGCTAAGTGACATAAGTCAGACAGAGAAAGACAAATACCACACGATCTCACTTATATGTGGACTTAAAAAACAAAACAAAACAAAACCCAAATCCCTATAAACTCATATATACACAAAACAGATCGGTGATTGCAAGAAGCAGGGAGTGGGTAAAATGGGCGAAGAAGGTTAAGGGTACCAACTTCCAGTTATAAGATAAATGGGTCTTGAGGATCTTATGTTAACAATATGTATGAAAGTGGCCAAGAGAGTGAATCTTAAAAGTTCTCATCCTAAGAAAAAAGTTCTATGTGTGCTGATGGATGTTAAAGTAAACTTACAGTGATCATTTTACTACATATATATACCAAATTATTATGTTGTACACCTAAAACTAATACAGAGTTATATGTCAACTATATCGGGGCGCCTGGGTGGCTCAGTAGGTTAAGCCACTGCCTTCGGCTCAGGTCATGATCTCAGGGTCCTGGGATGGAGCCCCACATCGGGCTCTCTGCTCGGCGGGGAGCCTGCTTCTCCCTCTCTCTCTGCCTGCCTCTCTGCCTACTTGTGATCTCTGTCTGCCAAATAAATAAATAAAATCTTAAAAAAAATGTCAACTATATATTTTTTTAATTAAAAAAAAGGTAAAATGAAAAAGAAAAAGAAAAAGTGAGACCCGTTAGAACTTAGATTCCAAAAGAGGTAGCTGGATAGGTTAACTTTTCTGTACATACTGCTGAATCACTACATTGTATACTTGGAACTAATATAACACTGCATGTTAACTATACCGGAAATAAACTTAAAAGATAACTGTTAAATGATGGATTTTGTTTTCAAATGATCACATTTCAGAACTGTTTCTTAGCCCGTGTCTCACACGTGACTCGTTAGCACACACCCACAGCCATTTTGGTGGGATGGACTGCAACATTCCCCAAAGAACCTGACTCTTTTTTTTTTTTTAAGATTTCATTTATTTATTGTTAGAGAGAGAGAGTGAGCACAGGCAGACAGAGAGGCAGGCAGAGGGAGAAGCAGGTTCCCTGCCGAGCAAGGAGCCCGATGCGGGACTCGATCCCAGGACGCTGGGATCATGACCTGAGCCGAAGGCAGCCGCTTAACCCACTGAGCCACCCAGGCGTCCCAGAACCTGACTTTTAACTTGGCAGAATGAACGTACTCAGACATTCTGAATTTTTCCTTGGGGCAGACCAACATTCTAAGTTCCCGTTGGACTAATATATCACAAATATTTTAAAGCAAGAGGGGGAATGTAAAGCATAACCTAATTCTCTTTCCTAGAGAGATTCTATTTTACTTAAACTCTATTTTTACACTGGTTAGAATCCTGGTCTTTGGCCAAGCACTTGCCTTGCACGTCTGCCCTTGCAGAGACTGGGGTGGATCGCAGCATGCTAATTAAGGGAACTAGAAGTAGTTGGCAAAGCTTGCTCGCTCCTCATTTTCCCATGATCGCCTCCATCAAGCAGCCCTACCACCAGCTGAGGGAACAGAGACTTTCAATTCAGCTGGGATAAATGTTCTGAAAGGCTGTGCCCAGAGGAATGAGCAAATAGGCAATGTTTCCTAACTACTTGAGTGTTAAAAAAAAAAAAAAGGAAGAAGTGTTCCAGAATAAAACAATCTTACCAAGATATGCATAGAAAATATTTAAAAACAACAACAAACACATTGCTGATCATGTTGGAATTTGACAAAATCATGTTAAGATAGAAGCTGTCAGTGTTTTGTTCAGGAGGGAAATGAAGCACTTCACATACCCGCACTATCTTGAACAATGAAATTGCATTAAAACAACTAAACTTTACCTTAAAAAATTAGATAGGTAGATAGGTAGGTAGTTTGGGGTGCCCGGCTGGTTCGGTTGGTAGATCATGTGGCTCTTGACCTTGGGGTTGTGAGTTTGGGCCCCACAGTGGGAGGAGAGATTACTAAAAAAATAATAATAAATAACAAGCGGACTTAGAAAATTAAAAAAAAATACAAAAAATGTTTTTATTTACCTGGACTGATTCCTTCTTTGATGCTCTTCCTTTCCCTGTGCGGATCCGAGTTTCCGACTGTACCGTGTTCCTTCTTTCCGAATTCCTGTTAGCATTTCCCGCGAGGCAGCAAATTTCAATTTTTGTTTGAGCAAGTCTTTATTTCTCCTCCATGTCTGAAGTCCAGTTTCACCAGGTACAGAATTCTCAGTTGGTGGGATTTTTCTCTAAATATTTCCGTCTACTCTCGTCTTGCTGGCAAGCTTTCTGGGGAGAAGTTGGATAGAACTCTCTAGGTTAGGTGCTTTTTCCCTCTGACTTCTAGAGTTTTTCCTTTATCTTTGGTTCTCTGTAATTTGAAAATCACATGCCGAGGTGTAGTTTGGTTTTGCTTTTGGCATTTACCCTGCTTGGTGTTCGCTGAGCTTTCCGAGTCTCAGGTTTGGTGTTTGCCATTCATCTGGGGGAAATTCTCAGTCGTTACTGCTTCAAGTGTTTCTTCCGTTCCTCCTCCTCCTGGTATTCCCATCGTGTGTGCCTCCCGCCTTCCGTAGTTGTTCCACAGTCCTCGGATAGTACGTTCTGGTCCCTGCCCCCACTCCCCACCCCGGCCCAGGCTTTGGTCTGCGTTTTGCTAGAGGATGGTCCATGGCTCGGAGGTGGTTTCCTCGGCCGCGTCCGGGCTACGAATAAGCCCACTGAAGGCGTATTCGCCGCTCGTTCGGCGTTGTGGAGCTCCAGCATCCCTCCTTGGTTCTTTGCAGGATTCCCACGGGCCTGCTGCTCTTCCGCGCGGCCTCCTTTACCCCTGAGGGCCCTTAGCAGGTGAACCAGAGCCGTTGTGAAGTTCCTGCTCTGATAAGTCCCACATTCCGGCTCTGGCCGGCTTGGGTGGTTGCTCTGGGTCTTCGAATTGTGTCTTTGTCCTTTGCGATGCCTTGTAAGATTTTCGTGCGCTCGGACCTGAGGCACCAGCTGAAAGGAGCTGCTCTGATAGGCCTTCGGGCCTGTGGCGGCCAGGAGAGCGGGGAGGGGAGCCTGCCACCGCCCTGCCATTAGGTCCCTGCCCGGGCGTGGGCCTGGGCCTCCGGGCCTTGAACAGGTGTTTCTCGGTGTTTGCTCTCCCCACTGAGGCGGGGTGGGACGGCTGGAGTGGGATTATTTTCCATCCCCGGGTCACTTGGGTTTTGACCACACCCCAGCAGGCTAGGCTGTGCTGAGCTAGCTTCCCCTGAGGGCATGCCCTCTTCAGAGACTCACAGTGCTCTCCGGCTCATTTCAAGATGGTCCCTGTTCCTCGTCCCCTTCCTGAAACCCGAGGGGGTTTTCCTCCAGTATTTATTTTCGGAATCTGGTCAAGCTCACAGTACTGTGGTGCCTCCCCCGCAACCTCCAGTCACCCCCGCCCCCAGGACTTGTCCACACGAGGCCTCCAGCAATTTGCCGACTAGACTTCACGTCTTCCCCCCCGACACTGGGGCCCAGACCCTTCCTTGGGCGCCGCAGTCTCTGCTGGGGTAAAGCCACACCTCGCGCGCCTGTCTCCCTCCAGTCTGGATCTCGGGCCCTGCGGTGCTGGCGCCTTCCCGGCTCTTCTGGATCCCGGGAGACTTGCTGGTTTTTCAGGCTGTTCAGCTTGGTACTTGTTATTAGGATAGAGGGGCGACTCCCAAGCTCCTCGCGTGTGGAACCAGCCTCTGCCGGTTTTAAATCTCCACAAACCACCGAACGAAAGGGATACACGCAAGTGATTTCAAAGTCAAATAATCCTGCAGCCCTTACTCGGAGAAGCAGCAGTCCCGAGGCCCATCATTGCACACCTGATTCCGCTCCCTGGAGACCACCGTTGTCAGGTGGTTTTAAGTGCTAAGGAGGAGATAAAGGCCCTGGGGTGTGTGTGTGTCAAGGAGTGCCTTCCTGGTGGCGGGGCTGCAGTTTTCGAGGGGGACATTCAGAAGGGGATCAAGGAGGGAGGAAGTGATCTATGTGGGTACCCAGAGGGCAAGCTGTTTGGTAGGGAGAATGAATACAAACTCCTGGGGTAGGAGTGTGCCGGGCTGTTCTGGATCACTGCTTCCCACGACGATGTGTGGTGGAGTACTGGGGACGGGGGCTGTGACAATGCAGATTCCGGCTCAGTGGGTCTGGGGTGGAACCCGAGATGCGGCATTTCTAATGAAACGAGCAGGTGCTCACGTTGCTGGTCCAGGAAGCACACTTGGAGTAGCAGCATCCTGGACGTCAGAGCAAACAGAGAGGGGCCGGTAGGCGGAACCGATGTCACAAGGCCCATAGGGGACCAGATCTTGCGATGCTTTAAAGGCCACGGTGGGAAGCTGGGCTATTGTTGTGAATGAGATGGGAGCAAAGAGATGAAATCTGGCTTCTTTAGAAGCATCTCCGCGGGGGCTGTGCTGAGAAACGATGGCAGGAGGGCAAAGGCGGGTGGACGAACCCAGAAGAGCGAGTGGGAATGGGAGGGGCGGCGGCACCGGGCGCTCGCGTGCCGGCCCGGCTGCACGAGTGGAAGGAGAGTTGCTTGAACAGAGTGGCCGTTTCTGCCCCACCCCTCACGTCCATCTTCTCTCCAGTTCCACTGCCGCCCCTCTAGTCGGGCCCCTTACTTCTCATTACTGTGATTGTCCGCGAATTGATACAGCAAACACCTTCTCGAGAAGTGCTCCGTTCGGTCCAGGCCTGGTAAAGACCTTGCCGTTGCTTACGGAGTCCACGGCCTAGCAAGAAGAGCCTGCGGGAACCGGCCCTTTCCCACACTTCAGGGTCCTCACTGCCTTTTGTGACCCCGTTACTGTAGCTCAGGGCTTCAGGACCCTCTCCCCAGCACGCGCTGTGGAGGAGGGAGAGGGAGGGCTGTGGGCATTTGCAAATCCCCAGGGGGCTGCCCTAACACCGGGCCATCGCCTCCCACTCCCGCACTTTCACCCGCTTGTGGTCTCCCCCGTTCCTTGACTGTCGTGTCACGTTGCTTCTCTCAGTGCTACTCGGTACGGAGTCCAGGCACCGGCAGCGTCAACACCACCTGGGGGCTTGATAGGAACTCAAGTTCATGGCCTCACACCAGACTACCGATTTGGAATCAGACAGCAGGGCCCAGGAGCTCCCCGGGGGATTCTTACACACGCTCGAGCTTGAGAACTAGTGATTACCCCCGTACTTCAAGCTGAACATCAGTAGGTCCCTACACCGTATTTGCAAAAGCTGATCTAGACCACTGGGCTCACGCCCCGCTGCACGGCGGGCGGTGGGGGGGGGTCCACGCGATTCCAATGTGCAGCCGGGTCTGAGAATCTTGGGAGTTTGGCAACCCCCCCCCCCCACAGCTACCTTTTCTGCCTCTCGCTGGGCGCTCTACCTGGAGCGTGTGTCTGTGCCACTTGCGTATTGCCATGACTATGCATTCTAGGGACAGATGGAACCCAGATAGTTTCTCCTCCAACTGGTCTCTGATCCTCTTTGAATTTCCTGAAGCCCCGTGGGTGGCTTCTATGGCACTTGTAGCCAAGTAAGACTCCTACGTTGTTCTTTGTTAAAATGCGGCTTCATCCAAAGTACTAGTGTTTCTCAAACTGTGTCCTATGGAGTACTCGTGCTCTGTCATATACAAACGCCCATTTTGTGGAACAACTGTTCTTTGGCAAAACATAAAAACTGACGGGCGCCTGGGGGTGTGGCTCAGTTGGTTAAGCGGCCAACTCTTGACGCCAGCTCAGGTCTTGATCTCAGGGTTGTGAGTTCAAACCCTATGTTGGGCTCCAGTACTTAAAAAAATAAAAATAGGGGCGCCTGGGTGGCTCAGTGGATTAAGCCACTGCTTTCGGCTCCGGTCCTGATCTCAGGGTCCTGGGATCGAGCCCCACGTCAGGCTCTCTGCTCCGCGGGGAGCCTGCTTCCTCCTCTCTGCCTGCCTCTCTGCCTACTTGTGATCTCTGTCTGTCAAATAAATAAATAAAATCTTTAAAAAAAAATAAAAATACAAATTGAGAAATACTGCACACCACTTGATTTCTGTACATCGCGCTTTGGGTTTTTCTCCCATCCCTAGACAACTATTTCTTCTTGCTTTGTTACTACATCTTCATGGACCTGGAACTCATAGACCACGAGAACAGCCATTTTGAAGTGAACAAGTTCCGTGGCATTTGGTACATTCGCGGTGTTGTGCCACCATCTTGATCTATCCAGTTCCAGAGATTTTCATCACCTCGAAAGGCAACCCCGCACCCACTCGCAGGCACTCCCCATTTCTACCCCACCCCTAGTCATTAGGCATGTTCTTTCTTTTTTACTTTGACTCTATTTGCTCATCAGAAAACTGGGGATCATACTTCATCGGGTTGTTAGAAGAAACAAGGCAGGTAATTTGGGTACCAGGATCCAATCCAGGATCCCACATGGCAATTAGTTGTCATGTCTCCTTAGTTTCCTCTGTTGACAATTTCTGTCCTTGTTTTTCATAACTCTGAGGGTTTTGAGGAGAGCTAGGTAGGCATTTTGTAGAATGTCCCTCAATTTGGGTTTGTGTGCCGTGTTTCTCACGATGAGACTGGGCATATGGGTTTTGAGACCTACCACGGAGGTGAAGTGCCCTTCTGGTCACATCAAATCACATCAGGTAGCATGAGGTATCCACCGAAAGTTGTCATTTTCCCCTTTCTATCCTCTGTTCTTTGGAAGCCAGTTACCAGTGCAGCCCTGACTCCGTAGAGGAGGGAGAGTAAGGTCTGCCTACTGGAAGGGGCAGTATCTACAGATATCTGAAATTCTTCTGTAAGGAAGACTTGTTTCCTCTCATTTATTATTCAGTCATTTGTGTATTTCTTTTCTACTTTGGGTTACAATCCAGCAAATTATTCCAGTTTGCCCACGGGGAGCTCTTTCAGACTGGCCCCCGTCCCCCCTTGAAGCACCGCAGTCCTTCCCTGCCCCCACCCCAGGATGTTAGATTTGATGTAAAACTTGTTTTTTTCCCCAACCTGTGCACTGAAATTGCTTTAAGGTCCTTTAGATTACAATGGCTTCTAGATTGTCAGGCCAACGTCTGATTTTCTTTTCTTAGTTTACCAGACCTTTCTGTGACAATGCGATTCATCTCTTTCTCTCAAGTTGCATTTCATGTTCTACAAACTTACTATGGCATTTTCAAACACAGACCAAGCTACATAGAGAAAAGAGCATAATGAATCTCCACGTGTCCATCTCCCAGCTTCAACACTTCTTAACATTTTGCTCATCTTGTTTCACTGGTCACCTCTCACACGATCTGTCACTGGAATGCTTTATTTTTATTTTTATGAGACGGGGAGGGGGAAGAGGGAAAGAGTCTTAACCAGGTTCCACGCCCAGGGTGGAGCCTGACGCTTGGCTCAATCTCACGACCTGAGATCATGACCTGAGCCGAAATCAAGAGCTGGACGCTTAACCGACTGAGCCACCCAGGTGCTCTGCCACTAGAATACTCCAAAGGAAATCCTAGGCAGGTGTACCTGGGTGCCTTAGTTGGAGGAGTGTGTGACTCTTGATCTTGGGGTCATGAGTTTGAGCCCCATGTTGGGTGTAGACATTAAATAAAACTTCAAAAAGGGGGGGGACGACTGAGTGGTTCAGCTGGAAAAGTGACTGCCTTCAGCTCAGGTTATGATCCCAGGGTCTTGAGATCGAGTCCTGCATTGGGCTCCTTGCTCAGCAGGGGGAATCTGCTTCGCCCCTCCCCCTGCTCATGCTCTCTCACTCACTCTCTTTCAAATAAATAAACTCTTAACAAGAGAAAGAAGGAAATTCCAGAATCCCAGACATTCTATGAAGTCAGCTGTAAAAAGTATCTTAACAGGTAAAAACTTTAAACAAACAAAACAAACCATGACCACCAAAAAACTATTACACCTAACAAAATTAATAATTCTTTGATATCCTCTAACACTTCATATTCAAATTTCCCCCCAAATTTTCATAATTAATTTGCTCAAATTAGGATCCCTACAAAGTGCACACATTACGTCTTATAACAATCTCCCTGTCTTGCCACCACCCCTTCTGCAACAAACTTTTTAGAAACCCAGTTGTTGAAGAAACTAGCTTTTTTGTCCTATCAAATTTCATATATTCTGGAATTGTTTCATAATGATTGTATTTTTGTATGTTTATAGTGTCTTTTAACATGTTAGTCTGAACTTCCTGCAAATTGGTACTTAGTCTTAGATTCTGTATGCCTACATGTATGTATTTGCAATATATTTGAGATCCCTCTTTACATCTGTGTATCTGTATCTTTGCAAAAAATACTTCATTAGTGGTGAAGTCCACTTCCCAATGCATCACAGTAAAAGCCATATTGTCTGGTTGTCCCACTTGTAATTTTCCCTTTTGAGACACCTCTAGCTCCTGGCTTTCCTTCTCCTCATCGTTGCCATTTCTTCTCTGTTCCCTTCACAGACTTTTATGTTTTCAAGTCATTGTTCTTCAGGGCCCCGCTGTCACTGGCCTATATATACGGTCTCTGTATGGTCCCCTTTTCTATATTCCTAAGGCTGAGGACTCAAACGTCTGTGTTTTTGATGCAGACCCTCTCCACTGAATTCCAAAGGCCAATACCCAGTGACTGGCAGGATGTCCCTGGATGTCGTGAGCTCCTCAAACCCTGTCCCGTACGAAATTCGTCCCAAACCTGTTTCTCATTGTCTTCTTTACCTCAATGACTAGATCCACCATCCAAGACAGAAACGTGAGCCACCCTAGCCTTTTCCTCGCCTGCCCAAATCGCCGAGCCACAGAACATCTAGATCCGCAATACCTCACGTGTCCCTTTTCTTCTAGCTGCTCTAGCCTCATTTCTACCAGGGTCACACATTCTCAAGCAGAGCTAGGACTCGTACGTAACCCCACTCTCCAGCACGGAATACACTGGCTGTCATTGGCTCCAGATTCTTTGCTATGCTTTGGGTATACTGTGCTATATACATCTTGTGAATATGGTTGTAGAAATCGACTTCAGCGGGGGGGGGGGGGGGGGGCAGCCCACAGTGGGGAGTTTAGGAGTCAGAATATCTGGGTTTCACACCCACTTCCACCACTGAAAGTGCACTTGGTTAAGTTGGTTAATTTCTCTGTACGGTTTCCTCATCTGCAAAACGGATCACATCCCCTCACTTTTCTGAAATCCCCAAAGCTCTGGAAACTGGAGGGTGTGTGTGTGTTCGTTTAAAATAATTTGTTTGGCAGCCAAACCTGACTTGACAGTAAGGATGTGATGACAAAACCTGACCTAAATGAAACGGAGGATATTTATGGTTTTTACTTATCCCAGTTAGAATATCCTTCCATTTTACTGCACAACTGTCTTTGAGGACAGGCTGCCGGCCCCGCCTGTTGGGACAAGTTCTAGAAGAGTACAACAATGTCTGTATTCCACAACATATCTGACCTCAGGGTTTTGGGAAACAGGTTGTGTAGCTGAAATAGCTCCTTTCCAGGCTTGTCACTCGGGCTGGTTGCTAAAGCAGTTAGTATTCGTAGAGCAATTAGAGAAGTGTGTGGCCGTAGTAAGCCCCACAGAAGCGTTTAATGTTTCAGGTACCAGTTAACCCTGTGAATGCAGTGAAAGATAAACTGTATCAGAATAGAGTTTGATGAATTTGGGGGCCCCCATCAAAGTGGGGTTCCTACCATAGCTTTTCTGTAGAAAGAGATGAATTATCAGAGAGACAGGAAAAGCCCTTCGGAATGGCACTCCGACCCTCTCCCTGCTCAGAAGCAAGCACTATTCTGAAACTGATATGAATCTTACCCATGCAGGGATCTTGATTTTCAGACATGTATACGCATCCACAGTATTTTTGTTTAGAACAAAGAACGACCCAGCCCCGAAAGGCAGCCGTTGGGAGGCCGAGGAGCCCGGCCCTTCCCGTTCTCGCTCCCGCTACGGCAGCTCGTGCGCAGGCCGCGCTGCACACCTGTCGGCCTCTCCTCCTAGCAGGTCCGTTCCCCGAGGGAAGGCACCAGGGCTCAGCTAAGTGGGACAGAAAGGACGAAAAAACTCGCTGAGTAAATCCACGAACAAATCAAATCACGGGTCCCTCCCAGACCCCAAAAGCCAAAGGTGCCATCTGAAGAGCGGACAGGGAACCATTTCTCGTTATTTGGAATTCGTTTCATGCCCAGGGCTTCCACTGGCACTTGGGCGATCTGTAAAGGCAGGGACTACAGGGCAACGTTTCCTCAGTCTTGACCATGGGGCCAGCACCGTGTGTTTGACAGGCACGAATTCGCACGCGGTATTCATGAGGAGCCGACGCGGAGGCATCAATACCCACGTGGGAGAGGAAGGCCGAGCGGCTGGACCGCCCGCACCTGCGGCTGGACCGCCCGCACCTGCGCTGAGGCCGCGGCCGGCAGCCTGGTCTGGGGGAGGGTAGGAGAGTCCTTTGTCAAGACGACGGTTCACTCTCCAATAGCTAAGAATCTGCTGCAATTACAGGCTTTGGTTTGTATTTGCGCCTGAGCCACACTTATTTTCTACTTTGGTGTAGGAGTTTCACAGAAAAAAAGCGAGAGCTACAAAGGCTTTGAAATTTCAGCCATGTGTCACCTCAGGGGAAGTTAATTCTGATTTTTGTCGGCAATACCCAAGCCCAAATCACAGCTCCAGGAATACAATGGGAGCTTGGGAAAAGAAGCACCTGGGGCTGGTGAAAGCAATGCATTTGTCTCAGGGCAGGGGCTCAAATGTGGCGCTTAGTGTTCTTCGGGAGAAACATGTCAATACCCAATATTTTCACCAGCCTCTGATGGATGCGCTAATCTTCTCAGGTCAACGTGGGCTCACCCTGGCAACATCCTGTAATAACTTATTTAAAAGGCAGCTGGCTTTTATAAATGGACTGTTCCATCAGTTTTTAGACTTTTATCCTCAGAAATGTATTCTCTTCTCAAAGCAACATCCGCTATACATAGTAAAAGCTCAATTATACTTTTTCTACAACAGAGGATACTGCAGAGGTGAGGTTTGGGAATTACTGTTCTTTGCTCTCAATTCCGTGGGACATTCAAGCTCTGCGGAGATAATGAGGTAACAGGAAAAAGGGCAAGACGGTTTTTCATTCCATTAGGGCAGCCGGTCCCGCAAACTACTGCCCGTAGGCCAAATCTGGCCCGAGGCCTGTTTTCACAAATCAAGTTTTGTCAGAAGGCACCTAACCATCTAGAGCTGCTCTCAGGCGGCAGGCGCAGAACACAGGGGTTGCGACAAAGGCTGTGTGGCCCGCAAAGCCGGAAATACTCACTCTTTGCTCCTTTACAGGACACGCACGCTGACCTCTGCTGCGGAGAGAAGTGGTGTCTGTCCCACGGGGTCACTTTCAGTGCGGGCTAAAGGAGTTCGAGCGGGAGGGGACATGTGACTCATTTAAGGCACGTGCGCTGAAGTGCAGCTGGGTTAAAGACAGGACAGAAGGAAACAGAAAAAGGCAAAAAAAAAACCAGTGGGCAGTGTCTCTAAGTGAGGACTTTAATGAACTGAAGAGTATCCGTGACATACATGGAAGCGTGATATACATGAGATCATTTTGGATCAACAGAAAATCTTTCATGTTGGCAACAGTACACATCTTGCTGACTTCAAGTGGCCAACGTGTCACATCCAGCCCTGACACGGGCCCCCTGGGACTTTGGTGACATGCTTATTTCTCAGTATAAGAGAAATTTCCCTGAGAAGATGCACAGGAGAGATTTAGTGAATCCAAAGGGAAGGGGGTGATGGCTGGGCACGCGGCGCCCCGGGCTCAGAACTTGAGCGGAATGACCGGCCAGTACTTGGGCTGCTTCCTGTCACAGTGCTTGTCGAAGCTCAGCTGCACGGCGGCCTCCATGGCCTGGATCTTCGCGGCGCTGTCCCCATACAAGCGCTTCATCTCGGCCTGGCGCCGCTCGCCGGGCCTCTCGGAGGGGGGGTCCACCGAGCGGTGGGTGCTGTAGTACAGGTCGTGGTCGGCATTCACGTAGTCGTCCAGGCGCTGGGCGTCCAGCTGCTGCTGCCGCCCTGAGAACGAACCGACACGGCGGTGAGCCCGGGGTGCGCCTGCCGGCTGCATGGCTGGGTCAGGCTGACTGCGCCCGGCCAGATACCCGCGCACCACTGCCCGCATGCCTAGGAAATGCACTGTTTGCTCATCTGGGAGGCGACCCTGCTAGAAACATGTTACCCGGCACCGTCAAACCTGCGCAGAGCCCCGAATACAGCTCTCCCTCTTCCATCTGCGAGGCTCGGCCGCCCACAAGCCGCGCCTCTGGAAGGGCTGGCGGAGCTCGCCTCGATTCACACACTGGGCCAGGCCAACAGGGAAACGAAATGCTTCCTGCAAAGTCCAGGGTTGCAAGAAGTAGTAGTTCAGCCCACAAATGAGGTGCTGGGGGAAAAAAGTCAGCCTCGCGTTCGAGGTACTGATTTTAGGTAATCTGGAACAGAGCAAGCGCTGGTACTAGGGGATTGCAGCGAAGATCCCTGATCCTTCTACACGGAAGCACGGAGCACTCGAGGAACTGGAGTCACATAATACACTTGCCCAAGGAGACAGGGCCGAGCCAGGCTAATTCTGCCAATGGAAGGAAGAGCTTCACAGCTCAGCTTAGGCTAAATTTCAAGTGATAGAGCTATGTGATTTTAATCCTACCGATATAAATGGATTCTTGTAAAGCAAGACATTCAGTGTATAGTTTTTCCTAAAACAAGTCCTAGTATCAGAACTTCTATTCTTACGTATACAGAAGCAACATAACCCTGCATAAGGTAAAATTTAGCCAGCTGACAGATTTGTGTAGGCCACTCTGTCGGGAACAGAGAGACGGAGAGTAGAGTGCACACAATGCACGCGTCTGTAGCTACTGTTGCTACCGAGAGAAATGCTACTGAGGAAGGAGTGAAGATGGTTATAGGGGATAAAACAATGACATAAACCACTCTTTCCTTGTGAACCCTAAAGTGAGCAGCAAGATATGCCTGTGGCTAGGCAGTCACGCTCCTAAGTCCGTTCTTCGCACGTGTCCCCTTGGAGCTGGAGTTTTGGGCACCCGGGAACACGAAAAACGTGGGCGGCCACTTCTGAGTTAGCACATCGCAGCTTCTTTCTAACTGCGGGAGGTCGCCTACAGATAGGCCAAATGACCGCCCAGCAGGTAAGCGCAACGTACCTGCTCCCTTACCCACGAACGAGAGATGTGGCTTACTGTGAAATGCAGAACCGAACCAAAACGCTGGCGTAACGTGCAAACGAATGGGAGGTCAGTGACCACTTCTTGCCAGTCTGAAACCTCAGGATGTAAGCTGCTCAGTTCCCACAGCTGTTTACACTGTATATCCTCACCCTCCAAAGACCACTCCTCTGAAGGCGGGACATTTCCACATTAGCCAGGGACAGCTGTTCCCCTTGCCACCTATGGGAGCCCTGGGCGGTTACCAGCCCTTGGACGCGTTTCCTCCTGGGTCCGGAGGAAACAATCCCATGGTGGGGGGTGGGGAGAGGCCAGCAGGGGGCCCAGGGCCTGTGCATCTAGAGGAGAGGTTCCCAGACTGCAGTCCTTTAATTTCACATTTGTCCCAAGACTATAATCAGCCTCACCGACAGATCTAGTGACACAGCAGATGTTCAACTTCCTGTCTGAATCTGAGGCTTCACGTTTACAAGTCTGAATAAACACCGGATCCACACTATCTTACCAAGTGTTGCTCTCTGCCGCCAGGATACGTGAAGTCAAGCTTCTTCCTTTTGCATCTTTCCTTTTCTTTTCCTGGTAACTTACCATGGTTCTGCTACTCTTTTGACCAAAACTATCTTACAGGTAGGAAAGCAGTGTAACAATTCTACATCGAGATGCTTTCTTCCGGCTGACGTCTGTCGATGAAGCACTGTTAATAGGAGCCAAGTGCAGCCGCCAGTCCACGTAGCCACGGCAGCTTGCCAAGTTCACACTTGGCACGTGCTCATGGGGTACCATCACAGGGTTTCAGCTGATGAAGCTCATTCCGTGTAAGAATAACAGAATAAAAGGCACAACCCTCTGTTCTCAATTCTTTTCTTGTATCTCCTTCCTATTCAGGTCTCCTTATGAAAATTTAAGACTCAACCCTTGTCCTCTCCCGGCCCTGAAAGAGGCTTGGGGCTTTCCTGGTTTCCAGCAGGGTGGGGAGCTGCCCTAAAACACGGACCTAAGGGGCAGGAAGCCTGTCCCCTGCACTGACCGGCTAGTGCTAAAACCCGCCTGTGGAAGTCATGCTTGGGGAAAGGGCACTGTCACCTTCACCAGGCCCCGCCGTCTCCAGGCCCAGGAGGGCACAATGCCTGACACTAAGCAGGGGCTCAGGAAATGACTGTTGAGAGACAGTCTGGACAGAGGCCATACATTATTTTTTGTAACCAGCTGTTTCTTCCAGATGCTGTTAAAGAAGAATGATGACAACTCAGGGACAGAGAAACAGATGGTCAAATCTCAAAAGGTGCCAGGCAGAGCTCCCCTCCAGTGGGTTCCTCAGAGCCTCCAGGGCAGAGAGGCTGAGGGAGATGGGGACGCCAGTGAGATGGCATCTGATCCTGTTCCTTTACTTCTGAGTCACTGTGCCTCTACTTGCTTAAACAATTAAAAAAAAAGTAAAAAAAAACAAAACAAAACCAAAAAACCCCAAACCCAAAGGCCCTCAGACTGGCTGGACATGGGATGCTGCAGCTGTAGCATCTGGAAGTGCTTCAGCTTATACCGATGTAGGGGACCAAACTTCAGAACAGAATATACTCGTTTGAAGGCCTCACTTACTCTGTTTCCTATTTATTGCTTCCTTCCTCCCAATGAAGGAAAGGCTTCTCAATCACTAGCAGTTTTTCTTCCTGTCAAAACAAGGTGAGGGCTCAACCAGATGGAGCATCATCTGACTGAAGCAGAGAAGGAAAAGATCGCACTTCAGACAGAACAGGTGCCGGTCACGGAGCAGCTCATCATTCTTTACTGAAAACAGCGGCGGGACTCAATGTTCCCCCACTGCTTTTTTCCCTATAGGCTATTCTAATAAAAATTGGAATATATTATTAGATTTCAGATTTAATGCAGGGCTGGAGTGGGCTGAATAGTGTTTCCCCCACATTCACATCTACATGGAACCTCAGAATAGACCTTTGTTTTTTTTTTTAAAGAAACAAGGTCTTTGTAGATGTAACTGAGGATCAAGATGGGATCAGATTGGATGAGTGTGGACCCCAAACCCAATGAGCGTGTCCTTATGAGAGACAGAAAAGGACACACAGAGACACAGGGGGGAAACCGGGTAACCAAGAAGGCAGGACTGGAACTATGTCCCCACAGACCAGTGAACACCAGGAGCCACCAGAGGCTGGGAAGAGGCAAAGTCCCAGAACCTTTGGAGGGAGTGGGTCCTCCTGACACCTTGATCTCAGACTTCTGGTTTCCAGAACTGAGAATAAATTTCTGTTGTTTTGAGCCCATTTATGGTCATTTGATACTGCAGCCCTAGGAAACTAATATAAAGGTTAATATGCATATAGGGTTAAAACAAGAAAACAGTAACACCCTATTAAGGACAAACACTACTGGATCCCGTCTGGGTTCAGGATATACAACCTTGCTATCTTCCCCCTCAATCTGTCAATTTACATGATGCTACTACCAATGTGGGCTTACAGTTAACAAAGGAAAGCAAAAGCACGAGGAGTGACTTAGATTTTAGAGGACCTGACCTAGCGGGAAAACATTCATCCGATATTCCACAGATAATTAGCCCAAAGGCAGAACATTCTGGAAGACAAAGCACTAAGACAAGTGAGTTTCAACATTATTTCTCCTCATTTTTCTAGGATCAGCATGTCCTTCTGACTGTATTCTGCTATGTTGCCAGAATTAATGATTTTAGCACAACCGAGCACAAGCACAGGCTTGATTTATGTCACGAGTGACTCGCTTCTGGCTTGTCAGTGGCACACCCGGAACACAGTGCTTGCCAGCAGACGTGGAGCCGTTTCTGCTGGGCCTTCGTCCTCACCTCCCATCCTTCTCCCCCTGACGAATGAAGTCAGTGGATAATTACTGTTTTCAGTTTTAGAATAAAAGCGCACTTCCATCCTGCCCTTCTACTTTTCCTTCCCTCCGACTGGTTTTCCGTACCTCGAGCATCGGGACTGGATGGGACACGCTTGCGGTGGAACTGTGCTCGGCCAGGGGGACGGCACAGTGGCTCACTCAATACCGCGCCGTACGGTTCACTGTATCCTCGAGGTTTTCCCCAGAGGGTGGACTGAGGGCGAACTGGCTGGGGTTCCAGCGGACTGATGGAAGATCTGGTAATGCAAACTGGTCTAAACCTTCCGACTCGGGACGCCTGGGTGGCTCAGTGGGTTAAGCCGCTGCCTTCCGCTCGGGTCCTGATCCCAGAGTCCTGGGATCCAGTCCCGCATGGGCTCCTTGCTCGGCGGGGAGCCTGCTTCTCTCTCCGCCTCTGCCTGCCTCTCTGCCTGCTTGTGTGCTCTCTCTGTCTCTCCTCTCTGACAAATAAATAAATAAAATATTTAAAAAAAATATTAAACCTTCCGACTCTCCCAGCTAATGTCTAAAAGCACTGCTGGGCCCTGTGGTAAGAACAGCACGTTGAGTGCTAAGTGGGGAGTGGACTTACCCCATTTCTTTCTCTCTTGATCCCAGTGGACCCCATCCCTCAAGCCTAGAGCATACTCCATTTTCCACCACTACCCCGTGAAATTTATCTCATGGCTGAGTTCACGGACTCCACTCGTCACTGCAAAGGTACCCACGGACCAGGCCACAGATGGCTCTTCTGGGTATCAGGTTTTGGTTTTTTTGTTTGTTTTAAGATTTTATTTATTTGACACAGAGAGAGAGAGAGACAGCACAAGCAGGGGAATAGCAGAGGGAGAGGGAGAAGCAGGCTCCCCGCCGAGCACTGAACCGGATGCAGGGCTCGATCCCAGAACCCTGGGATCATGACCTGAGCCGAAGGCAGATGCTTAACCATCTGAGCTACCCTGGTGCCCCTATGTATCAGTTTTAACTTGATTTTGTCTCCTCTTCCCAACTGGGTTTAAGCTCTTTGTGAATATGTCTCTGTTTTGACCCAACAGTTATCCCCCAAACACAGAGGATATTATCTGGCTCAAGCCTGAGACAACAGTGGTGGTGTTTGTTCCAGAGGGCCTTCTGCACTGGGAACGGTAACTTTCACTCATCTCCCTTCTAAGTATTAGGACCAGATCCTTGCAGTCTCTACTGATGGTTTTTTATGACTAAAACATGGTACTTTTCTTAACAATAAACATTTTTCCTAAGAAATAATTGAAAACATAGCTGACCTTTAAAACTCCAGAACTGTCTACTTTCCCATAAGTACTGTTACCAGTGAAGTTTTGAATAACGGAAGTATCTCATTAGGAAATGACATATAACATAATCAAAAGCATGTCTGTTCCCACCACACAGAAGGAGTCCTTTATTTCCCTACTTAGTTTTTTTTTTTAATCACCAAAATATGTTAGAGATTATCTGGAAGAGCAGTAATCATAAACAAGAACATGCTGTCCAGTATGAAGGATTTTATTCTAAGAAATATTAAATAAGACTCTGATGATGATGAATTATGTAACATATAGACTCCCGTGGAGCTAATACCGAAAAACAGAATTAAATTTAGCTATGTTTTTTCCTGCTAGTGATATATTTCATAAAATTCTGTGTTCTCTAGATGATCTCTATTCAAAGCTGAATTTGCCTTTATTGAATAAGTAGCTTCTAGTGGTTCAAAGAGCAAAACAAAACAACTTTTAACTAAGTATTCACACTACTCAGGTCCCTAATCACTCCTAAAATATATCCCAACTGTGTAAGTAGCTAAACTTCCACGGACATTTCTAGTGAAGGTAATGGGTCGGCAAGCACCTCGGACATTCACAGCGCTTACATCTGAGTTCCCTCCCTCAGCACTGCTATAAGGAACAGTGCGGGGCGGTATTCATCCTACATGCCCCCCGAAAGCGCTGGTGAAAAAGATAATGCCCGTTGTTTCTGGTGGTACAGGGTCAGGCCCCGGCAGCTTCTAAGTCTTTACCAGCCAGAGATCAGACTCTGGCCCCACAGCATGTTCTCGCCCTTGCCAGACCATCTCCTCCTCTCCCAAAGACCTGATGATATTTCCAGGGCAGACCGCAGGACAGACACAGAAGCATCGCGGAGACCCTAAGGCAGTTTTCAATTATGCGACAACTACCCGTTTACATGGCACGAAGAAGCAGAAGCTTGATGTGTTTGGTGCTGTTATTAGTAACATGGAGGTGGGTTCATTTCTCCATGCATTTTCCTATATTGTTACCTCAGGCAAGAATGTCCTTGAAGTGGACTAAAAGTTGTGTTAATGACTACTTTGATGAAACTATGTTAATGACCAAATTGGATCGACACCAAAACTTTAATTCTTTTCCTTTGTAAAGATTCTAAGCCAATTTAAGAATTTAGAAAGCGCAGAGCAGAAATGACTTTGTTTTGAAGCCACAGAACATCTTTACTAAAAATGTGCAGACTCTCAGCCCAGCGCTAATTAACAGAGCATCGGAGTAAAATCCGTATTGGGTTAATGACACACACTAAAGGACGAGTTATCAGCTACTAACCCTAACTAACATTTCTTGGGCACTGGTTTCGTGCCAAGCATGGTTCTCTAAGCTATCTTTTATTATCTCACTGAATCTTCACAATTACCACTCCACCGATTAGGACCCCCTTTCACAGGTCAGGGGACTGAGGCACAGCCGACCAGGACAGGTGACCCACGAACTAAATGCCTCTGGCTGATGAGTGGTGGGGACGGGTGGGACTCTAACATGAGCGCTTCCGCCACAGTTCGCTCGGTATAGTGTTATGAATAATAACGTACACGTGAAGAATGAGGTTAAAGATGAAGGCTATATGGGTTTTCACAAATCTCCCTTTTTTATTGGTTTGCTGTCTACATCATGGTAAAACAAGTATGTAACAGTTTCTCCAAAGGGATGGCAAGACCTGTGTAGTTCACTTCATGTCCCACTCGCAGACTGCGTGTTGGGACAAAGAAAATTCTCACAGGGGGATTGCATTCGTTTCCTAGGGCTGCTGTAACAAAGCACCACAAACTGGGTGGCTTAGCATAACAGAAACTTCTCATCTCACAGGTGTGGAGGCCAGAAGCCTGAGATCAAGGCATGGGCAGCAGGGCCATGACCCTTCTGAAGGCGCTAGGGAAGATCTGGTCCAGGCCTCTCTGCTAGCTTCCAGCGGCAGAACTCCAGGCTTCATGTGGCCTTCTCCTTGGGTGCATGTCTACCTCTGCGTGCACATGTTTCCTTTCAGAAGGGCACTAGTTGTACTAGATCAGGGCCCACCCTAAAGATCTCACGTTAACCTGATTACCTCTGTAGAGACTCTGTCCACATGAGGTCACATCCTGAGGCTGGAGCGGGGGAAGGTTAGGACTCCAACAAATCTTTTTTTTTTAGGGAACAAAATTCAACCCACAACAGTGATGACAACAGTGCAATCTGGAGCCTTGAGGTCAACTCAGCGGATATGGGAATAATATAAAACCAAATATGAAGTTCAAGTTTATAAGGCATTCAAAGCCTAATTCACTTTGTAAAATGTCCCACACAAGCATAGCAAGCTTAGCACTTTATGGGATACTTGAAAACCCTGATTTAAGGCTCATAATTAATACCAAAATCATTCACTCATCCAAAACAGTATTAAGTGTCAGGCACAACTTAGCAGGTAATTTTTATGACTTTTTTTTTTTTAAACTTATCTAGAATTCTACCTGACCAAGGCAATTTTAGTATATGTGCTGCCGAAGCGAGCACTACCTGACCAAGGCAAGAGGAGGAACAGGGATGGTTCTTAGCTATATCTGTAACTGAACTGCTGACATCGGAAAGACACATTTCGTTACTTTATTTTCATTATCATCACATCTATTTTTTATTGAAAAACTATGTATCAAGTTTATTTTAAATGAGCAGATAATTCAAAATGGCCTTTTGGATGATTGGGGTTTGCTTCTTCTTCTTTTTTTTTTTTTTTAATTTTATTTATTTGACAGACAGAGATCATAAGTAGGAAGAGGGCCGGGGGGGGGGGGGGGAGCAGGCTCCCCGCTGAGCAGACAGCCCAATTCGGGGCCCGATCCCAGGACCCTGGGATCATGACCTGAGCCGAAAGCAGAGGCTTTAACCCACTGAGCCACCCAGGCGCCCCATGGGGTTTGCTTCTGTCCCTAATTAGAACTGCTATCATATACGTATCAATCTCTGGAGGGAAACAGGTTATTCTACCCTCTAGGAAGAACGAAAGAAAGAAACCCCACATCCATCGTATTTTTTCCAAAGCTATAAAAAAACGGCATTCCAGCCGAATGTGGACGTGCTGGAACACCTCCTCTCCTTCATCACCGTATACTTTTTTTCTTTTTAAGATTTTATTTATTTGACAAAGAAAGAGAGATCAGAAGTAGGCAGAGAGGCAGGCAGAGAGAGAGAGAGAGGAGGAAGCAGACTCCCTGCCGAGCAGAGAGCCCGATGTGGGACTAGATCCCAGGACCCTGAGATCATGACCCGAGCCGAAGGCAGAGGCTTAACCCACTGAGCCACCCAGGCGCCCCCATCACTGTATACTTTTAAGACACTAAAAGGCACGACACCTTATACAAAGCCCACCTCTCAGTTCCTGGCACCCTGCGGGGATCGATCAGGAAAACACAGATCAATCAAAGATGGAACCCCATCTTGGCCATCCCCAGACTTCCATGTTTCTGCTTATTTATCTTGTTTCTTTCTATTTATTAAAAACATTCTAAGTAAAGTATCATATAATTACAACTCAATAAAAACAATATTGAGACTAGATACCAGTTATAAGGAGAAAAGCATTTGTGTATCTGTTTGAGACACTTCAAATGTAAACAGTCTGGTGAATTTTCATAGTCCTAGTTCTTTGTAGGAACTTGGTAAGAAATTATAAAAAAAAAAAAAAGAAAAAAAGAAATTCCTGCTTTGCCAGGGAAAAGCATTATCACGTGTCTATAACCTTAAGGGCAGACTGCTTCGACGCGGGGTCGGACCAGAAAGGTTTGAGTCCCAAACATCTTGTGGCTGTTTAGGTTCACACTGACCTCTGGTCTGAATGCTGCTTAAAAACCAAGGCCTGGTAGCTCACTAGCAAGGAAGTCTCAGCGCTGTGTAGCGATGAGGTGACAGCAGTATTTTAAAAACCTAGCGGTCTCAGGGACAAAACCTAATCCCTAAGTCTGTGTTAGAGGAAGCTGCACAGGAACTGGGAGTCAGACAGACCTTGATTTGAACCCCAACAGCTCGTTACTAGCTGTGTACCATGAGGTCAATGAACCTTCTGAAAGGTCACCTGCCTCATTTGTGAAGTGGGTGGCACGGCCCTGAGGGGCTGGGGGTAGATCAGGGAACACAGGCACACCCCGGTGCACCCCCCCCCCCCCGCCCCACCTGCGGTCTGCTACTCAGTAGACGGCAGACGTACCACCGGGACAAGCCTTGTTCTGGAGCTAAAAAAAAAGTCCTGTCTGAAAATACCTCTGGAAGCTGACAGAGCTGAGGTGGGACTGGATGTGGTTCGTTAGGAAGTTAGAAAATAACTCGAGGGAAGAAGGCAATGCGAAAGGCAGGGCAAGGAAAGGAAGCGCGCAGGGCCGGGTGTACACTTACGTCGCTCTTCCCTGTGCCTCTCGGTCTGGGCAAAGTACTGGCGCAGCTCATCTGTGATCTCCATGTTGCTCAGGTCGCACTCCACACCCCCGTCGGACTCAGAATCCGCCG
The DNA here is from genome assembly GCA_003697995.1 of Taxidea taxus jeffersonii. Taxonomy (NCBI): domain Eukaryota; kingdom Metazoa; phylum Chordata; class Mammalia; order Carnivora; family Mustelidae; genus Taxidea; species Taxidea taxus. The sequence continues at coordinate 24,763 of ML099381.1, forward strand.
CCTCCTCCTCAGCAGGCCAAGCTCGGCGTTCTCTGGGGCGGGCTGCTGGATGCTGCCCGGACCGTCTAGAATGTGAAGAAACGCAGTGCGAGTCCGTGGAGGCCAGGAGATGGTCACGAGAGGGCTGAGACTTGGCCTTGTTCGTGTGAGGGCTCCGGGGAAGAGCTGCAGAAGGGAAGGCCCACGGGCAACTGAAGTAAGATTCTACCGCCTTCCTGTAGGCACTGTGGTGGCTTCGCATCCAGGCCATTGCCTGATGATAATGGCGCCAGTATCTTGCATAGACTGGATGAAAAGACCAAGGTTCAGCAGCTTTCCAGGATGCCACCTACAGAATAAAGGGAGGTAGAAGCCAGATGCCACACAGTTCTTCCTCCAGAGAACCCTCAAATATTTAATTGGCTAAACAACATGTTATCTACCGAGTATCTAGTAAATACCTACTCTACCTCAGGACGCTACCACTGGGCCAGAGGACACAGGACAGGTCCATGCCCACAACGGACACGACGTGCATGTGCATGAGGTACACAAAGGACTCAGTTTAAGGTTATGGCCACAATAAAGTGGGGATAAAGGCTAATGTTTATCATTTTTAGGTAAGATGCATGGAGAGATATGGACATCAACCACCTTGGGCCTCTCTACTCACTGGACCCTAGTGCCTGGTTCCAAGAACCACATGGACTAATGTTCTCTGGTCCCTCCTCACTGTCTGCTGGTCTGGGCCACTCTCAGTAGCTGGACAAAAGCTGCCTAGCAACCTACCTACCGGTGTTTTTACTTTTTGCTTCTGGATGTATTTGTTTCTTTGGTCTTCTCCATCATGGGATGAGAGTACCAAGACCCTAATGGCTAAAATTTACCCTTTGCTCATGAGTAAAAAAAACAAAAAAAAAACAAAAACTTACCTTTGTTGCCATCTCTGGTTGTGGAAGTCTAAATGGGCGCTGAAACTGGGAAAGAACAAGCACAGTGCAAACATCTGGTCAGTGCACGGGGGTGACACTTGTGGCTACTTCAGGGTTTACAGAGCAGCCCCTCAGAGGCTAGCTCTTCTGAGCACCACGCCTGGTCTTCACGCAACATATGCTACAGGGCCCTGGCACCTGGGAGGGGTCCCCTTAGGTATGATTAAGCGGCTCAAAAGACACTGCATTTTTCAAAATATTTGTTTCCCTATTGAAAGCAAAGGCTGGAAAGAACCATACAGTTAGTGGCTAACACCTGTATTGATAATATTAATACAGAACAGGAACTAATAATATACAACTCTCCCTGCCTAAGCACTCTGCACCATTGCAGGAGAAACTGTTCCCCGGAGACTCTCCACCAATCGCCTGCATAGAACGCCTTTGCTCAGCAGCCTTGCTTGGCCAGGATTTACTCCTTTCGCCCCCGCCTACCTGTTTGTGATGTACTGACATGGCAGAAGATACCTAAAGGTAAAGTTTAATCTGCAGCGGTATCTTCTGTGAGCTACTCAAAACAATTTTATTTTTTCTCCTTCCTGCTCAGGAGTTCAGAGCTACTAAAATGCCACAGTATGTCAGGATGTACTTAAAAAAAGAAAGTTAAAGAAAACATCCTGTGGCATCTGGCTGGCTCATTCTGTAGAGCATGCAACTCTTGTTCTCAGGGTCATGCATTCAAACTCCACACTGAGTGCAGGGATAACTTAAAAAAGTTAAAAAAAAAAAAAAAGTGATATCCTAAAATGCACAAGAACTGAAGCAGCCGTGAGACAAAACCACTAACACAATGTGGTGCTGAGCCAACAGCTACTTGGATTTTGAAACTGGGAAATCAGATACAGAAGGAGGCCTGTTTTTCCTCCTTTACTTCATGAGAGGGCAGAATTTAAAAATCTCTAAGCCTTAAGAAATAAACTTGACTTATTTTGTAATCTCTATCAGATGTTCTGCTACGGTTAATGTGGAAAACTGAGCTGTTAAATTGACCACATCTTTTAAGATTTAGCCTGAAGAGAACCAATCACTTTCTCTTTAAATATAATAGGCTTTCCAACAGACTATTTCTTTCTTTCTTTTTTTTTTAAAGATTTTATTTATTTGACAGAGAGAGATCACAAGGAGGCACAGAGGCAGGCAGAGAGGAGGAAGCAGGCTCCCCACTGAGCAGAGAGCCGGATGTGGGACTTGATCCCAGGACCCTGAGACCACGACCTGAGCCGAAGGCAGCGGCTTAATTCACTGAGCCACCCAGGCGCCCCCCCAACAGGCTATTTCTAAGAGAGCTGACCTGATCTTCTGTAAATATATCTTAAACACAGCCCACACTTCTTATTCCCTGTTCTAAATTCAGGAATACACACACATGCAGTGAGTGTAAACTGGAAAAAAGCTAATCAACGCAGTGAAAATGTAAGTGTAAATTAAGTTCGCAATACTTATAAAACTACAATTTAAAAGTTTAAAACGTGAGCAATTATCTGAAAACCTGGCTAACTGCCTATGTGCTTTACAAGCTACTGAAGAAAAATAAAAGTCAATACAATTAGGGGGTTAACCACCCAGAGAAGTAACACGACACAAATGAAATTACAGAAGACATCAGTACATACGTGAGTGCTAAACTGTATGGTGTGGCCCGTAAGCGGCTGATTCATCCCAGCCTGGTTTCATATTTGTATCACTGAAATCTGAGTAGTTTTCGAAGAGCCTGCAGCACATAATGCCATTAAAGTGAACTTTAATGTGTGTCTTAATCAAATTTGTTTTAGAGATTAACAAGTAGCATAGGAATTGAATTTGAAAAGTCTACAGGGCATCTGTGTGTCTTCTGGAAATTAAGAGTTTTGAATCCAGACTCTAATGCCTCGTAAAACGTACTTAGGACCAGATCAATGTAAATATGAGTTATCCCGAACAGGAAGTCTGGCTTCAGCCTCAAAGATGCCATGAACTTTATCGTAACTGAACACTACTGCAGACCTTGGGAAATCCTGCTTTTATTTATAATTGGGAAAACCCAGCCTGGCTTTAAAAGTCTTTGTACCAGTATTCTGAAAATGTACAAGATGGCTTAGGAGAGGTTCCACTTTGCAGAGCTGGAAGTGTAGGCACGCGCCATCAAGGAGGCGACTGTTTAAGAGGCTCCGGTGTAATTCATCATGTTCACCAGGCTGCTTGAATGTCAATGGCTGTGATTAAAAGGGGGCACGGAGAGCTAATTTGAGGAGAGGCTACTTATTTATGCCTTTGATTTGACAAATAACTTGCTAGAAGGGCCTCCATGTTACACGGTCTCAGAGATCACACAAGGTATGCCCTGAGTGCTTCTGCGAGAAGGAAGCCAGGACAGTGGGCTGCGGGTAGCTGAAGAAAGCTCCAGGGTTTGGAGCACAAGCAGCTGGGATTCAGCCTGGTGTGCCAGCGCCCTATGAAGCAGACCAACCAGTCAGCTAAGGCACTGGACGCTTTCAAAACCCAGGCCGTTAAAGAAAGCTGAGTTTATCTTAATGATGGAATACAGGCATCTCTGACATCGATTTTAGTCTGACAGTGCTTCCTGTTTTGGCCGCTGGGACACTTCTGAGCAAATCTGCCACCATCCACCGGCGGGTTAAGAGCCCAGGAGCTATGTGTCGCATATGCTCATTTACCTCTGGCTCTACTATTCTCCCTCCCCAAATTCCAAAACCTGTCTATCATATTCTTTTACACTGTAAGTATTTTAAGATTCCTAAAATCCTATGGATATTCAATTAAAAGTAGTTCCTGAGAATGAGCAACAAATTAAGTAAATTCTCAGAAAGGAAATGAAAGAAGGTCTAGAAAAATATGTCTAAAGGAGTAGCAGTTTGCATGCAGCTTTATAATTATTGGTTTGCTTTTTCCAGCATTACTCTTGGTATTTTATACCAGTATTATTTTATACCAGCAAAATATTTGTGTAAAGGGTCAAATAGTATTTTGGGCTTGTAGGCCACATGTAGTCTCTGTCACACATTCTTCATATTCTCCTTCTTTTTTTTTTTTTAATTTAAAAACAACCCAGGATGCTGGGTGGCTCAGTTGGTTAAGCATCTGCCTTCAGCTCGTGTCATGATCTCGGGGTCCTGGAATCGAGCCCCACATCTGGCTCCCTGCTCAGTGGGGGAGTCCGTTTCTCCCTCACCCTCTGCCTGTCACTCCCCCAGTTTGTGCTTTCTCTTTCTCTCCCAAATAGATAAAATCTTTACAAATAAATAAATTTAAAAATAAATTCAAAAACAACCCTTTGACAATGTAAACACCATTCTTAGCTCCCAGGTAGGAACAAAAACAAGCCGTGGGCCATCCTTTGCCAGCCCCAGCTTCATGTGAATACATTATTCAGCTGCACAGACTCTGCTCTCAGTATGCAGGGTACTCTCATCGTTGCTCATTCTCCACTTGGCCATCCGTGGAGGAACTTTGTGATTCTCTCTTGTCTCATAAATGATTAGGCTTGGAGTAAGGCTAGAGGAAGCTAGACAACGGTGATGATGACCACCAGGAATCCTGGTGACCAGGGACAAAAGAATCGTCTTCATGACTAAATAAGGAAACTGGACCTTTTCTTCAACATCTACATAGATATTTAAAGACTTAATTAAAAAAAACAACAAAAACCCAAACTCCTGAAATCAGCTGGGCTTATAATGCATGTGTAGTGCCATGATTTCTGATGGAGACCTTACTAGCTGCCATGGACAGCAACCCCCCAAGGACGGGAAGCAGGAGAGTTCCCAGACTCTCTTCCCTAGGAGAAAGAATACATATCCCTTCCTGCGAAGTGCATCAGTTAGCTCCTAAGGAAAGGCGATAACCTCCTCTAAGAATGGGTCCTGTTAACTTTTTCAAACTGGCTACTCTTTCTGCACGGAGAACTTAAGGACCTTAAAAAAAAAAAAAAAGCCTGGGTTTCTGAAAAGCCAACATGAAACTAATTCTAGACATTAAAGCAACACTTTCAGCCACCAGTTCAAAGAGAAGCAAGCTTATGGTCACAGCAGATTTAGATGCCTTTCAAAGGTCTTTAATTTTATCTTTCATTCGCCACCTCTTTGGAAGCGTCTCCTACTCCTGCAGCACACGTCTTCATGGACAGAACAGCAGCTTTCCTCCTAATGGGATGGTGGAGCTGAAAGAAAAGAGAATGGCAATGTCAGGGCAGGCCGGGATCCACAGTACCACCAAACCGGCAGCCCTCCCCGGCGAGCACAATGGCATAATAGTCAGTACCCAGCTGAGCCCGGGCGAGCACAGAGACCAAATTCATTGTCTGTCCTCAACCACCAGAGGAGGAAGGAAAAAACAGCGCTGAGGTCATTCATGAAACACTGCCGAGGCCCGGCGCCCACTGGCAAGACAGTGCTCTGGGTCTTAAACCATGTATTTTCCCATATAGCCTTTAAAAAAAAACACATGCATTCTTCAATGAATCTGCTTATCCTGGAGATGTATTCTTAAATGCATAAATATACATGAGGAATAACAGACAAGAGCTTTGTTGAAAGGTAGTGACAGTGTACATACTCTCTTTACTGTGTATTTCTATTCCTACAAATGTAGGATCTAGGATGTGTTACTGCAACTAATAAATAAAATAAAAACACAAATTCCCCTCGAATAATGATGTGTACTCTGGGGGTGCCTGGGTGGCTCAGTGGATTAAGCCGCTGCCTTCAGCTCAGGTCGGGATCTCAGGGTCATGGGATCAAGCCCCGCATCAGGCTCTCTGCTCAGCGGGGAGCCTGCTTCCCTCTCTGCCTACTTGTGATCTCTCTGTCAAATAAATAAATAAAATCTTTAAAAAAAAGAAAAAAAAATGTGTACTCTGCAACTGGATTTTCCTCTCTATCCTTCTTTTCCAGTAGAATTCTGAAAATTAAATACGTGAAAACTCACCTGCTTTGATTTTTTGCATAGGAACACACTGGAAGTCAGTCTTTAAGTTATGCTGGCTAAAGTCCCTAAGGTCAAACCTTTCCAGTAAGGTTCCCAGTGATTTGGTTCTCTGAACCAAACACGTAATTTAGAGGATCTAATGTAGGCCTTCGGTGTATGTTTCAGGGTAGAAGGGGGTCTGCTGGAAATTGCTCAAAATAAGTAAAGGTACAATGAGAAATGGAAATTACACAAACTGAGTCATATGTGGTTCTAAGGCATTTCTGTGTTTGTAGTAATAACCCTATCAGAGAAGACATCTTCCAAGAATGCATACACCAGCAGTAACTTCCTCAACTAAGATAATAAAAAGGTTTTTTGACAGCATTGCTTCCTGCCTGCCACCCCCAGGGGCCTGACAGCAGTTTCAGCTGGCCTGATGCCCTCAGGGACTCCCTCCTGTGGCTTAGAACGGTCCCTGCCCGGTAATGTGGACATCAAAGATGGCTCAAGACTGAATGTCTTCCCACCCTCAGGAGCCCAGGCTAGGTCTTATGGCCAGACACGAGCCTCCCACAAGGGCACATAATATCCAGTTCAGAGAGCCTGCACCTCTCTGTCTAAAACAACCGTTGTTAAAACTGATGAGCGAGGGAGCCAAAAAAGTTTTATTTCCTTTTCGTTCCTTCAACCCCAAACCCCAATTTACTCTCTTCTGGATGTTGCAGTTAGAAGTAATGTCACAAAGGAAGGCCCAGCATGGGGAAGGAGAAAGACTGAAAGGATGTAGTTAAGTGTTCTTTTAAAAAAAAACAAAAAACAAAAAACAAATAACCTTCCACCCACAGAAAGTTGTTGTTTGTCAGCAGGATGATGGATCTGAGAGCAGATCTATTTGCAAGTTCACCAAATCCCCATGTGGCTAACGTCCAGATCTTAAGTGAAATATGAGGCCACTCAAAGACAAAGTGACCCTCTGATCATGAACACAACAGGCAATGGAAGAGGTGAAAACTGGGATAACCAAGGACATACTAGCAATACAACTCAAACGAGGAAACAGGTAAGTTCACTTCACTGCAAGTGTATCCCTCACAAAGCAAAAGCTGACGTCACTGTAAAGGACTAAGGGTTGAACAGGCAGGTCATGCAAGTTCAGAGCCTATCGGCAAAAGCCATGACTAGTTTAGACTGGTTAAGCCCACCATCACTATGTCCCCCTCATTTAATCAATTACTTGTAGGCATTGATTCTGTAATCTATTTCTTTCAAATTTCCTATTTTCCTTCCAGCATAAAAACCACAGCTATATTTTCTTGCCTTTGGATGCTGCGAGATTGCTGTTTCCTGATAATAGTCTCTCCTCCTTCTACCCTCCCTAAGTAAACTGAGTAGCTAGTAAATCAAGTAACCCGTAAAGCTACAAATCTTTTCAGGAAGCAGACGTTTAAATACATTAATATGTTTTCAAAACTATTTTCAATTCATCTGGTCTTTGATCAACCACAGTTATGCTCTTTTTTTCACGTGTCCAACTGTTCTGTTCTATGGGTGGATTTCCCATTGGAGAGAAGGGGTCCAAGAGTTCTGCACCGAATTTGTAATCTCTCCAGCCACCACTCTGGCCTTAATTGTTCAATTTTCTTCCATCCTTCTCTTCTCACCCCATGTTTAAATGCTGGATCCTAAAAACCAAAATAATCCTTTACCATCTGTAAAACAGTTTTAGAATGAAAATTTGTCTCTGGACCTTTAGTTTATATACTTTCCCAGCAATGAACACAGAAGAGATCTGTACACCTTCTGTGAACCTGTCTTCAGTTACACCTATCCCAAGTCACTACCCAACGATCTTTAAAAATATACAGTAGCTCTTGGCATTGCCATAAGAAAGGGGGCCATTATAAACTGTATTTATAAGTTGTATTTGTCTATGTTATCTCCACCCCACAATTCATGGAAACCCTGAGAGTAAATAAGCCCAGACGTGTTATTAATCTTTAGCCTAGACTTTCTAGTAATGTCCTGACTTATGGTGCAAAACAGCCCACTGCAGAACGTACTTAGCCTATGAAACAGCTTTAAAAATCATTCCTGACAAATATAAAATTGTTCAGAACCATCTGATCTGTACTAAGGAACTCCCAGGATTTCACAGCTAAAAGGTACTTCGTTGGTCCCTAGTTCAACTCTACTTAATTACTGAGGAAGGAAAGTGGGTAGAGACCTTCTCCACCTCCACAAGGAGGGCGCATAAAAGACCACAGTGGCCAAACGTTTTCTAGGTAACTTCCACCAAAATTTCTGACCTCCCACAGAGGTCGAAGTGTGTGTGTGTGTGGGGGGGGGGGAGAAAACCCTAAGTTTTGAGTAGATGGGCCAATATTCCATACATCCCTCCAAGGATGAGGCTGCCCTGGGCGACATTCTGTTCAGATACCGGGCTGTGTGGCCAAAGCCCGAATTCACTTTACGGACTTAGCTTAACAGTGTTACTCAGCACATCAGAATCACGTCGGGGAGATTAATAAAAATACGGATGCCTGGGTCCCACTTCTACAGATTCGAATTTAATTGGTCTGGGATGGGCCCCCGAGCATCAAAAGTCATCCACCGATTCCGAAGCACGGCGGCTGGGAGTCTCTGGGGCCAGTCCCCTGTCACAATTAACCAGCAACAATTCAGGAATCTCACGGGCCCCGCGAGGTGAGGCTAATTACGACAACGTGACAGGCAAGTCCTCGGCTCTCCCGGCAGCTGAGGAAGCCAGGCTTCGGTGCCTCCATGCTCCTCCCTCACTCCCCAAAGGAAACCCAGCAGTCCCCGTTGTCACCTCGTGGGCTCGTAGCTCGCGGTTCTCGGGCGGTGGGCGAGCAGGGACCTACTTCCTGTGAGGAGCCAGAAGGGGCGCGGGAGGGAGGGGCTGTTGCCCGGGAGACTAGAAATGCACTTCCGGCGCGGATCACGTGACGCGCGCGCCGGAAGTCCGCGCGCGGCGCCGCTGACGCCACGTCCGCTCCGCGTTCTGCGCCACGTGGGGGACAGTCCTGAGAGGAGGCTCCGCCTTCTGGGGCGGAGCGTAGGGAACTGCTGGGGGCAGGCGGTGGGCCAAGGAAGTGGGTGCGGCTCCGGTGTCGCGGCCCCGGGTCTAGCACCTGTATCTCCGCTGACGCGTGTGGCGCGGCGGGAAGATGACGGTTTTGTCCCTGGGCAAGTTCCTTGACTGTCGGCTTTTCGCCCTTGTCTCAGCTCCCTTATCTTCCCCCTCTTGTCCCTCTTGTCTTTAGTTAGCCTTTCCTCTTTTTAAATTTTTTTAAACTAACAAGCCTTGAAATCGTGGCCCAGGAGGACACGCCCCGGCTTTGGAAGTAGCGTTTAGTTTATTAACCTCGGGAGCCTCGGATTCTGGCCCAAAAGATGGGAATAATCCCTAGGGCACAGTGTGTGGTGGGATATAGCAGACCGAAGTTAGTACCTATTAACGTTATTTGTATCAAAGGCATTGGTTAGCATCACAGAGGATTCGTTAATAACCAAGGGAAATCCACCGAAGTCTAAGGGGGCATATCTTCTCTGGGGTAATTGGGCAAACCGTGGCAAGAGCCCTAAAAAGGTCATACTTTTGTCTGAGAATTTTCACTTCTGGGACCTTTTTCCAAGGAAAACCAGATGTTAAACCGGATGTGCATTGCAGAATTATTTTTTTTTTTTGCAGAATTACTTTTTTAAAAAAGATTTTATTTATCTATTTGACAGATCACAAGTAGGCAGAGAGGCAGGCAGAGAGAGAGAAAGAGAAGCAGGCTCCCCGCCGAGCAGAGAGCTCGATGCGGGGCTCGATCCCAGGACCCTGGGATCATGACCTGAGCCGAAGGCAGAGGCTTAATCCACTGAGCCACCCAGGCGCCCCTGCAGAATTACTTTTAAAAGTGAAAACGAAAATACTTAAGTGCCTAAAAAGAGCAAATGGCTAAGTCAGTTAGGCTCTACACATGGCGCGAATATTACCACGTATTCCTATATTACAGTATAAAAGATTAACAAATACTTACTGGCTGCCTGTGATGCAACAAAGAATATAAAATACCTCGTTTTACTAGTGATAATACGTTAGAGAAGGACTGTTTAGGTTAAATAAAATGAGGTTAAAATTACTTTCACCTTTCTCTTTTTACTTTCTTAATGTGATTGCTAGAACATTTGAAATGACATATGTCCCACGAATCATTGTATATTTCTATTGGACACTGGTATACTATTTACCAGATATACAGTGGTAAACAAGACAGCTACTGTCCTCATAAAAGTAACACTTTTTGGAGTACAGCATGGACAATGACCAGGTAGATAATGTCATTGTATATCTTGGTTATATGTAGAACATAAAGCAAGGTAAGGGCCAGAAAAGGTGTATGTATTGAGGGCAGTTATTTTAAACATTTTTATTTATTTATTTGACAGAGACACGCCGAGAGAGGGAATACAAGCAGGGGGAGGAGGAGAGGGAGAAGCTGGCTTCCCGCTGAGCAGGGAGCCCCTTGTGATGAGGGGCTCCATCCCAGGACCCTGGGATCATGACCTGAGTCAAAGGCAGACGCTTAACAACTGAGCCACCGAGGCGCCCTGAGGGCCGTTATTTTAGATGACATCCTTCCCCCTCTTTTCAGAAAATAGATGTGGAAAGAGTGAGATCTCTATGGATAGATTGGGAAGGGGATGGTAGGAGCGTGGCGTCTTCCTTGCAAAGTCAGCTGTGGATTGAGGCTGATAAATCATTTGTGCCTCTTGGAATCTCTGCCTTATGGAAGAAACCACACCAGGAGAGGAAGGCAAGAGAGAAGAGCGGTAGGATACCAGGGTGAAAGAACTCAAGGGGCAGCTTGGAAACACAGAACAAAGCAGGCTTGCTGTGGGTACGTTTCAGGTAGAGAGGTTACTGGAGTAATAACAGTATGTATGCTGTAGTACCGTGGGTGCCTGTAAATATAAATAATAAGTTCACTCTGGTATTAAATGGCAAATTACTTTGGTTGCTGTCACAGAGACTGAGAATGTGGGATTTTTCTCTTGTGTTGGAGCGCCATCTGGTGGAAATTCACAAGTACTACCATTCTTCACCCTCTTTTGTGCTGTAGCGCCGCCTGGTGGAAATTTATAAATCCTACCGTTCTTCCCCAGCTTGCTTGGAATGGACTTTCCCTCTTGTCGGGTGTAAATCTCAAATTATAAATAACCCTTAAGTGGATTTTGGCCAAACTTTAAGGGTCCTCCTCTTTAAGACGAGGAACTCTTTAAAGTAGGGTTTTTCACCTGCAGCACTACTGACGTTCGGGGCCAGATAATTCTTCACTGTGGGCGCCCTCCTGTTCACCAGGGGATGTCGAGGCCAGCAGTGCCCCCTCCCCCACCCCGCCATCCCTCCCCTCTCCGCTGGTGACAACCCCAAATTACCAAATCTCCCTTGGGGGCCACATCGCTCCCCGCTGAGGACTGTTCCTTTTTTTACAGAGTACTTAAGAGTCCACAGTCTATTAAGTCCATCTGCCCCAGGGACTGGGCGGGGCACGTCTGGGAGAAACAGGAACACAGTAAGGGCGGAAATCTGCTCCTGCTTGTCCCAGCACCCGGGGATGAGACTGACTGAGGGCTGCCAGAAGGCCTGGGAAGCGGATGTGAAATTTCTTTAAATCCCCCAGGGCAAGGGAATCTATAGAGGTCATTGCCTAAAGCATTAAGGCGCAGGAAGAGGCTCAGACAGTGGTACGGGGGTGGGGGGCAGAGTCCTCCTCAGGGGTGAACAGGTGTGGATGATCGTGCTAGGTATGGGAAGCCATAGTTCATCTCTTGGGGGCTTTCTGGCTCTCCCCACACCTGGTCCCTCTCTGTGGCCTGAATGCTGTCAAGAAGCTGGTTAGGAGCCATTCCCCTTGCTTGGGTCCAGGGAGTGGAGCTGCAGGAGCAAAGGGTCAAGAAAGAATTCTTGGCAAAAAAAAAAAAAAAAAAAAAAAAGGTGGTTTTATTAAAGTCCGGGGGCAGGACCCGTGGGCAGAAAGCTGCAGGGAGACTGTGGGGAGGGACTGATTACACACTCTCAAGCTGGGAGGGGGTTAGGGAGAGTGTAAGTCTGTAAGGAATTTGGGAGCAAGGTTTTCAGGACCGTGAGGGGGCTATGCTGCTGTTAAGATAAGGTCATTAGGGTCATTTACTGTCCAGTAAGACCTTAGTCATGAGACCCTTCACATGTACATCAGTGGGCCACAGGTTCGGAGGATGATTGCTAACCCTTGGGGTGCCGCGCTGGGTAGAGATAAAGGAAGTTTCCAAAGGGATTTTTACAGCCTGGAGGTCAGGCTAATGTCAAGCTAAGGTTGCCTTTTGCCTCTAGCAAGGTATTCACATGGAGGCCGTTGAGTTCCTGCAGGAAGTTCATTCTGCCTGTCTCAAGTACTTGTCAATGGGCTGCAAGCTGGAAGGACATTTAATTTTTTCTACATTTCTTTTGCCTTTGTTCTGCACATCAATTTTCCCAGGAGGGTTGCCTAGTGGCAGCTTCTGCCCCCTCCCCCAGGGCCCACTCTCACCTTCTTGTCAGCTTTGCCCCACCTTCCTGTCCCTCTGTCTCCACAGAGGACCTCACTCTTGACAAAAATGAAAATGCCGTGGGATTTGATGTTCTTGGCCATATCCTCTTTATTATTATTATTATTTTGCCATCACCACATTCTCCCTCCCCAAACAGCGACGTAATATGTGCTCAGTGCACAGAACGAAACACAAGAAGGAAACCACAAACCTTGGAAGACGCATGTACCTAAGCACAAAGGAAAACAACAAGAATCTCTCCCAGAACCATGACTTTCAAAGAACCATTCTTTATAATTAGTGGACATCCTCCCACTTTTGTTTTATGCTAATAATTTCAAACAGACACACACACACACACTACCTTTTTTTTTTTTTATACGTGCACACATAAGGCCAAATGGCTTCCTGCGGTAGATCCCTATTGGGCAACTCTTCCCAGGAAGCTGGCTCTGTGACAGGGCTTAGGGTGGGCTTGTGAAGAAATGCTTATCAGTTCACTGTTTAGCATCCTCTACCCAATGACAAACCTCCTGAGAACCCGGGCCTTGCCTTACTGGGTTCTGTGCTGCCCAGACCTAGCATGGCAATCAACACCGGTTAAATGAAATAATGAAATGAAATGGGACAGTAATTATGGTTATGTGGATCCTTGCAAACTGAAAACCGATGATGAAAGGATTCATTATGCATTTGCTTGAGACATGGGAGATTCTAGAAAGATTAACCCACATTTACTTTATGATATTTAATTATGCGACCTTCTTTGGGAAAAATAACAAGAGTCAGTATCAGCTGACAATCGTTCTGAGCTAATCTTTAACAGTGTTTTGAATCTTCAGTAGATGAGATTCTTCAATTGTAATTTATAAAGAGGATTAGGGGATTGGTGTGGGATACAACCAACTATTTGTGAAATATTACTCAGAATTCAAGTGCTGAAAATTTTTGCTTAAAGAGATAGGATTATAAAGCATTATGTTTATGTAGAGCTCCTCAAAGCAGTACCCTCTTCATCCAGCAGAGGGCGCAGGTGTATAGCGTTAGCGATGGAGAAATTAAAAAAGTAACCGGGAAGTGCGTTCACAGCGATACACTTCAGTGGCATATGCCATCCCATGTAAATCTACCGTTCAACATGTACGTCTAAAGTTCAACTGTTTTGTTTGTACACTGCATTCCCAACTCCATTCATTCACATTTAAAAAAAAGTTATATCATCCACCAGCTCAGGATTAGGCTAATGTCTAAATAATACTGTTCATTTCAACTGGCTAAAAGCATTTGAGCCCAACAACGCGTAAGGTGTTTTTGTTTTGTTTTGTTTTTTTAAGAGCATAGTATCACGTATGGCATGTTTTCTCTTTTCAGCAGGTACTTTAGGGGTCATGACACAGAAGTAAAACACACCTACCTACACTGTGCGGTATTCTCTCTATAGATTACGGGGCCGGGTGCAATGTCAGGTTCATTGCCCCCCACCTCCCGGTGTTTTCCGATTTTGCCTGGCGTGGATACTGGACACTCTGAGTTCCTGTGGTGAAATGGACAGAAGTGCTCTAGGGGATGAAAGATCTGGCTTTGTCCCTTCCTGGTTGTGCGGCCTGGGTCAAGTGACGACTTCTCAGAGCCTATCTTCATCTGTCACTAGAGGAACAAGAATGCCCACTGGGCCCTCTTCACAGATGGACGCTGTGTGCTCACAGTGTCGGAGCCGAGGACAGGCGCGCTGGGCGCAGGCAGGGGGTCCTCTGTCCCGTAATACACGAGTAACTGACAAGAGCAGCTGTCACCAAATGTCCACCAGATGGCGGCAAAAGGTTCTAGCTTTCTCTCTGCGAAGCCCTTGACCAAATCTCAGGGTGCTCCGGCCATTTAGAGCAGGATCCAAGCGGGGCAGCGGGGGTGGGGGGAGTGGGGGGAAGTTAGGTTGAAGCTAATCGGGGAAGGAAGGTTTTAATTAGTGTTAGGACCGCCTGTACAGCAAGAAGTGCTTCAGATACCTTCTTTACATTGCTTGTTCCATTTGGGGGTTATTTATCCTTTGTTGGTAATGGAAAACTGTAAGAGAACATAATAGCTATATATCGACACCTATATGGGTATAAATGTTTATTACAGTACCGTGTTGAAAAACAAAACTCAACTGAGTAAATTTAAAGATCCTGGGGTGCCTCGTTGGCTCAGTCAGTAAACAGTGCTACTGTTGATCTTGACTTGTGAATTCAAGCCCCATCGTGGGCACAGAGTTTACATTAAAAAAAAAAAAACAAGATCTACTTGGCTTTATTATGTGATTCACGAAAAGAGCAGTACCCCAGCTAACAAGTACTTGTACAGAGATACGGGAGGAGTTGTTCAGAGTGGAAGGTTATTATAGGAAGGAGAGTGGGGCATAAAGTTATTAGCAAAAGAAAAGAAAGGATTTTTACTTCCTGTTTTGGGACGAAGGGCATAAGAACAAATGACCTTACTAGTGCTAATCAGGACATTTTAGACTGACTGTTATGTTAAAAGATCTCATTCCTGGGAGAGGTTGAAACTAAGTCTGCATTTGCTTTTGGTAGTGGTGGGGGGAGGCAAATGACACCCCCCTTTTTTTTAAAGATTTTATTTATTTGAGAGACAGAAATCACAAGTAGGCAGAGAAGCAGGCAGAAAGAGAGGAGGAAGCAGGCTCCCCGCTGAGCAGAGAGCCCAATGCGAGGCTCGATCCCAGGAACCTGGCATCATGACCTGAGCCGAAAGCAGAGGCTTAACCCACTGAGCGACCCAGGCACTCCATGACTCCCTTTTTAAAAAAAAATATTTTTCTTATTTATTTATTAGAGAAAGACAGAGCAGGAGAGGAGAGAGGTCAGCGGGAGAAGCAGACTCCCTGCCGAGCCAGAAGCCCAATGTGGGATTCGATCCAGGGACTCCAGGATCATGACCTGAGCTGAAGGCAGTTGCCGGACCAACTGAGCCATCCAGGAGCCCAAATGACTTCCTTTTGAGCTTCTTCTTTGTTTGTTTGTTTCTTCCTCCCTCCCCTCCTTCCTTCCTCTTTCTTTTTTAACAATTATTTATGGATAATTAGTAAGAATGGAAGCAGCCATCAAAGTGAAAATTAGGGGGGCGCCTGGGTGGCTCAGCGGGTTAAAGCCTCTGCCTTCGGCTCAGGTCATGGTCTCAGGGTCCTGGGATCGAGCCCCGCATCGGGCTCTCTGCTCGGCGGGGAGCCTGCTTCCTCTCTCTGCCTGCCTCTCTGCCTACTTGTGATCTCTGTCTGTCAAATAAATAGGTAAAATCTTTGAAAAAAAAAAAGTGAAAATTAGGAATATTATCTAGGTGCATGGAAGTAAGTCTGGCGAATAAATAAAATAAAAGCAGAATGAATTATCTGTCATGTTAATAACTCCGGCGACACGGAGAACATATGTGGCTGGGAAACAAAAGGCAAGAAAGACATAATAACCCCCGACATGTCAGGGTTACTAGTCTTGCTCTTTCTGGCTCTGTGTGTCTCTCTCTCCTTCGGGTATCACATTATGGCTGTTATAGTGATATTTTGCAGAACACGACACTTCTAAAGGGATTTTCATGCTTTGTTTGAAATACAGTAATGCCTAATGTATCCAGCATATTCTGAAAGAAGGGGCATATTTAAATGACTTCTGAATCGGATTTCTTTTTTTCTGTTACAAGCTTATTTATTTTTTTTTTAACTGATTAAAAGGTAAAAGGTCTTTTTGGGGGGAGGTGCCTGAGTGACTCAGTTAAGCCGCTGGCTCTTGATTTTGGCTCAGGTCAGGATCTCAGGGTCCTGGGAGGGAGCCCCAGCGTCTGAGCTCAGCGTGGAGTCTTCTTGAGGCTTCTCTCTCCCTCTCCTTCTGTTCCTCCCTCCACCTTCCACCTCACGGGCTCTCTCCCCCTTTCTAAATAAATAAATAAATAAATAAATCTAAAAAAAAAAAGTTTCCCCCTCACCCGATGTTTACTCATTTATTTTATTTTTTTTTAAAGATTTTTACTTATTTTTCTCATGGAGGTGGGGGCAGAGGGAGAAGCAGACTCCCTGCCATGCAGGAGCCCGATGCAGGGCTCTATGCAGGGCTCTATGCAGGGCTCTATGCAGGGCTCGATCCCAGGACCCTGGGAACATAAACTGAGCAGAAGGCAGACTCTTAACGACTGAGCCACCCAGGCGCCCCCTCCTTGATTCTTGTTTTTCCAGGTTTTCTTTTTTTGTTCTTTGGTCTTTTTTTCTCCTAAAGTCTATCAGGTGTCATTTGCATGGTTGCCAGTGTCCCCGCCTTTGGCAACCTTCCCTTCCTAACCTCTACACAAGCTTGATGTTTTTAATGTGCTTTGCTAGAAAATCACACAGTAGAGTTTACTAGAACTCTGTGCAGAGAGCTCCAAAGGGCCTTCCTGTTTATGAAGTGTTTGGACAGTGGACACATGGTCATATCTTTTTTGGTTGCTCAGAGGTGTTTGGGCTTATTTCTTAACTCTTGGCTGTTTCCTGGCTACGCTGAGGTCTCTAGGAAATGACCTATGCACCAGGGAGGGGCTGCTGCAGGGAAAAGAAAATACTGGCTCTCAGAAACAAAGCATCGCAGGAGTAGGTCCAGTCA
>ML099381.1:41936-60401 GCA_003697995.1 Taxidea taxus jeffersonii
CTCAGAAACAAAGCATCGCAGGAGTAGGTCCAGTCAACACCAACAAATCGATGGAAACTGAAAGCAGAACCAGGCAATCAATAGCCATCTCAGGGGCGCCTGGGTGGCCCAGTCGTTAAGCATCTGCCTTCAGCTCAGGTCATGATCCCAGGGTCCTGGGATGGAGCCTGGCATGGGCCTCCCTGCTCAGCAGGAAACCTGCTTCCCCCTCTCTCACTCCCTTTGCTTCTGTTCCATCTCTCACTGTGTCTCTTTCTGTCAAATAAATGAATAAAATCTTAAAAAACAAAGTAGTCAACATGAACCTCACATCTGCATCTGTTCTATACTTCTCCCATGTCTCTTCATCCCTCCATTCACAGCTTTCTCCCGGGACCATATTCACCTCCATTTTAGAAAGGAGCAATAGAATGAGAAAAAGCAGAATAACAATTTATGTGATTCAAGGATCCTTTCCCTAGTCAACCAATAAAGAGCATGCATTTTGAACATAAAAGGCATATTTTTAAAAAAGATTATAGTTATTTATTTGAGAGACAGAGAGAGAGAGAGAGAGAGAGAGAGAGAGAGAGCACAAGCAGGGGGAGGAGTAGAGGGAGAGGGAGAAGCAAGCTCCCTGCTCAGCAATATGGGGCTTGATCCTGGGACCCTGGGATCATGACCTGAGCTGAAGGCAGATGCCTAGCCAACTGAGCCAGTTGCCCCATAAAAGGCATATTTTTTTTAAAAAAGATTTTATTTATTTATTTGACAGACAGATATCACAAGCAGGCAGAGAGGCAGGCAGGGAGAGAGGAGAAAGCAGGCTCCCCACGGAGCAGAGAGCCCAATGCAGGGCTCGATCCCAGGACCCTGGGATCATGACCTGAGCTGAAGGCAGAGGCCTTAACCCACTGAGCCACCCAGGCACCCCAAAAGGCATATTTTTAACACATAAAGCAGGTTACCAGATGCCATGAAGACTAAAGAAAAAAAAAAAGTAGGTATTTATGCTCCCTGTGCTTTGTTGGTTTGCAAAGAATTAACTGTAGGAATGGACCATTTGTGAGATTAAAATGGAATTAAATGTCATTCAATCAAATGACACATAACTCTCTGGGAATATATGTATTATATGTACTCACATATTTCTGCTTTCTAGGGTCAGTGTTATTTTCTTTTGGTTCTGGAATCTAAAGACTCCAATTCAATGTTAGCCACAACGGATGTGTAGACACTCTTTTGAAGAGAGTTTCAACCACAATTTATTCAACTCCACCCTGTTCTTGAAAGTATTTATGTACTTCTAGAGCCTGGAAAAACTCACGGCACTCCCAAGCCTTCTCTTTATTCCATTTAATTCCATTATTTATTTATTTTTATACCCAACAAAATTGGCAATATCCACAAAGCAAAATAAGCAAACCCATTCCCTGATCTTCAGAGTAGTCATTGAAAGATAACTTGTAATTGGACGTAATTTTTGGTTTCTTTTGCTTAATTCTGATGAAGCTTATGGATTCCATGGATCAGTGTGGTAAGGAGTGACCTACACTTAGATCCATGTATGAGAAGTGACCATCTTCTAAGAATCAATGCAAATTGCTGGATATATTTTCGTTCAGTGTGATTAGAAATGATAATCAATACTAGAGAAATGATTAGAAGATGTAGACTGTTCAGGGAGCGGAAGGGAGGATGCTTAGAGTGAATAGAGTGTTGTATCTCCATTAGACAAGATTTGCTGGTCATTGTGTTAGAAAGCAAGTTGAAAATATGGCCATCTTTTCCATAGTTTGAAGGTTATGTTATAAAAACATGCCATGTCCTGTTGTTATCTGATTAAATACCATATTAGAAACGCATTTGTTGCATTTGATGCATCTATTGAATTCTGGATTGTTCCTGGTGGTAGGGACAAGGTGAACTTGTAGAAAAATCACCTGACCAGAAATATTGGAATAATCCAAAAGAAAGTGTTTAGAGCCATGAAACCATCCCAAACCACATTTTACCCAACAATTTAAAAAATGTCTTCCATAATAATTTTACAGTGTTTTGAACAACTATGAAAATGACTAATATCGTTTCCACCTTTTTTGTTCATTTTCTATTAGAAATGATGATGGGAAACAAAAGGACCAAAAATCTAAGAAGTAGAGAATACTTTCCCTTCCAGCTAGGGAAGTCTATAAATGTCCACAATTTTGATGATCACTGAATGTTGATAATAATATATGTGCTCAATTTATTAGGTAACCGTTTGGTTTTCTATTAAGCTAAAAAAATGCAATCAGTTTAATATACATAATTGATAAGACCCATAGAAATAAAATACTAGTTGAATAATTTACAGCAGTGGTTCTTAGCTTTGAATTCATTCTAGCAGCACTTGGAGAGCTTTTAAAAACCCTAAACCCAGGCCATATCCCAGACCAATTAAATTAGAATCTCTTGGGGCTGGAACTCAGACATCAGTATTTTTTAAGCTCACTAGGTGATTCTAATATGTAGTTTGGGAAACACTGGTTTATAGAATATCTGTTTACTCTTAGGTAAGCTTACGCATATTAGGGACTCTTTCTTTACCAATCTTTACCAGTCTCTTATTAGCCTATAGGGACTGTTTCTGTTTCTTTTGCCTTAAAGAAAGGTAAATCAGTTCAAAAGAATATTTGTTTTCATTTCTTCCTACTTTCTTTTCCTCTGCTCTTGGTTTTTCTGCCGAATTGATCAACAGAGCAAAATAGCATATGGTGCCAGGTCATCATAGGTTTGAATACAGGTTGGGCTGTTTACTAGTTACCATATTGGCGATCTATTTAATCTCTAAACTAGTCCCTGCCCCCAGCCCCCCTTCCATCTGTGGAAGTTGTTCTCAACAGGGAGTAATTTTAACCCCCCAGGAGACATCTGACAACGTTGGAGACATTTTTGATTTTCACCACTAGGAGGATGCTTTTGACATCTAGTGGGTAGAGGCCAGCAATGTTGTTGAACATTCTACAGTGCACACGACAGCCTTCACCACACAGTTTTATTTGGCTCCAAATGTCACTAGCTGAGGTGAAGGAACCCTCATCTGCTGAATGAGGCTCTGGCGTCCGACTGCCTGTATTCAAATTCTTTTTTTTTTTTTTCAAGATTTTATTTATTTGTTTGACACACACACACAGAGATCACAAAGAGACAGAGAGGCAGGCAGGGGGAGAGGGGGGAAGCAGGCTCCGTGCTGAGGAGCAGAGAGCCCAATGATGCGGGGCTCGATCCCAGGACCCTGGGATCATGACCTGAGCTGAAGGCAGAGGCTTAACCCACTGAGCCACCCAGGCACCCCCTGTATTCACATTCTTGTTCCTCCACTTCCTAGTTGTGAAACCTTTAGTACCTTATTATTCCTGCCCGAATCTGTCTGAAAATGTGTAAATATCATCAGCATTCACCTTAGAGCTGACCTGAGGTTTCAATGGGCTGATGCAGGTAGAGCATTAACACGGTGCCCAGTAGCTAATTATTTCTGAAATAAGTCTCTTTCTATGTTGGGGCATTCATGCCTTCTTGTCAGGGTCCTTGAGATCACTTGCTTGACCCTACTCCTGACAACCTCAGCATTAATATTTTGTACTTTGGTGGTAGGAAGGGAAAAGGGGTTGCAGTGTAGAGTCACTTCGAACAGGAACCTGCTTTGGACTCCAAGTGGATATTCAGAGGTGACAAGCCCACAGAGAACTGTTACATTCCCTTCTGCCACCTTACCACTAGCTTGACACTTGTGTTGGGGTGGAATGTCCGAATAAACAAGCTTATATTGGGTAAACCAAACCAAACCAAACCAAACCGATGTCAAATGTATTGTTGTAAGTGCCGATTCTAAGAGAAGAGGGTTAATGCCAATGAACACAGTTCAGTAATAAACTTTATAGTTATTATTAAGAGGCAGATAGCTAGCTATAGGAGTCAAACTCAGCAAAGAGCTCCAAAAAGAGTGCAGTAAATAGACTGGAGAATCATTACTACAGAAGGAGTCAAGGTTATAGGTCATAATGAAACTGTGAGGGACGGTATAGGGAGGAGAGAGAAGGGGCTCAGGATATAACCCAAGAAATATCTGCTCGACTAATATTTCTTGCGGACCTACTGTGTATCTACCAGTTGCCTTCCTTTTCTTTTTTTTTTTTTTAAAGATTTCATTTATTTATTTGACAGACAGAGATAACACAAGTAGGCAGAGAGGCAGCAGAGAGGGGAGGGGAGAAGCAGGCTCCCTGCCAAGCAGAGAGCCCGATGCAGGACTCGATCCCAGGACCCTGGGATCATGACCTGAGCCGAAGGCAGCGGCTTAACCCACTGAGCCACCCAGGTGTCCCTTCCTTTTCTTTTTTTAAAAGATTTTTGTAAATGAGCTATTTCATCTTTATTTTTCTTTGTTAAAGATTTTATTTATTTATTTGTCAGAGAGCACAAGCAGGGGAGAGGCAGGCAGAGGGAGAAGCAGTCTCCCCGCTAAGCAGAGAGCCCAATGCCTGGCTCGATCCCAGGACCCTGGGATCATGACCTGAGCTGAAGGCAGACACTTAACCAACTAAACCACTCAGGTGCCCATTTTTAAAAAGATTTCATTTATTTATTTGAGAGAGTGAGAGAGAATATGAGCGGGGGGAGCAGGAGAGGGAGAAGCAGACTCCCTATTCAGCAGGGAGAGCCAGATGTAGGCTCCTTTCCAGAACCCTGGAATCATGACCTGAGCCGAAGGCAGGCACTTAATTGACTGAGCCACCCAGGCACCCCTGTATGTTGTTCTTTAAAAATGTTATTTTGGGCGCCTGGTGGCTCAGTCATTAAGCGTGTGCCTTCCGCTCAGGTCATGATCTCAGGGTCGTGGGATCGAGTCCTGCATTGGGCTCCCTGCTTGGTGGGAGGCCTGCTTCTCCCTCTCCCACTCCCCCTCCTTACGTTTCCTCTCTCGCTGTCTCTCTCTCGGTCAAATAAATGAATACAAATCTTTAAAAAATATTAAAAAAATAAAAATGTTATTTGATATGCGTTTTCTGGGACATCATCCCTCACAATCAACATTTAAATTAGCTTCAAAATATTCTTTCAAATGTTTATATTGTAATTTACTGGACCATTCTTCTATCTGGGGACATTTAGGTTGTTTCCAGATTTTTACCATTACGGACAGATTTCCCTGCATACCGATTTTCTGATGTTTGGATTATTCTCTTAAGCTACTTACAAGATCCATTTTTGAAGTGTTTCTTTATCCGTGAGGAATGTATAAAAGAATATGCAACTGGAAAATCTTGTGTGATGGAGAAAAGATTCTATCACGGATTAATATTTATCATCAAAAGTTTAAACTGGCATAAAGCTCCCATGAAAGAGAAGGATTCCAACCACGAATGAACACGAGTTGGGCCCACCTACTCTCTCTTTGAACAGAGATGGAAAGGTCTTCTCTGATTTCCACTTGAATAAAAACAGAACTCCCAATGCTCACTGTTTATTTATTATTGTCTAAAAGTAGATTTCTACTGCATAAAAAACAGGAAATAAAAGCAAAAAGAAGGCAGGAAAGTCCTCCTCCCTGGAAATAATCATCACCTCTTTCTCCAGGGCCCCTGAAGGAGCATCTTTGAATCCTCAGCAGGTCTGAACCACCTCCAGTGGTTGGGCCTGAGGAAAGCCACCTCCCGGCAGTTTTGACAAATGCTCCAGTCCCCTCCGAGAGAAGTAACATTTGTTTCTCTTTTCTTTGGTCTTCTGGTTAGTTTATATGTATTTCAGAACAAAATTCAGACAAATAGGTGGAAGAAAGTTCTTCTACTTACTTCAGAAAATTGATTTAAAATTGGAGTGATGGGGGCGCCTGGGTGGCTCAGCAGGTTAAGCGCCTGCCTTTAGCTCAGGTCATGATCCCAGGGTCCCAGGACTGAGTCTCACGTCAGGCTCCCTGCTGCGCGGGGAGTCTGCTTCTCCCTCTGCCCCACCCCTTACTTATGCTTGCATGTGCGCCCTCTTTCTGAAATAAAGAAATGAAATCTTTTTTTTTTTTATAAAGATTTTATTTATTTTTATGACAGATACAGAGAGAGATGGCAAGTAGGCAGAGCAGCAGGCAGAGAGAGAGGGGGAAGCAGGCTCCCCGCTGAGCAGAGAGCCCGATGCGGGGCTCGATCCCAGGACCCTGAGATCATGACCTGAGCCGAAGGCAGAGGCTTAACCACTGAGCCACCCAGGCGCCCCAAGAAATGAAATCTTAAAAAAGTAAATAAAATTGGAACAACGGGGTGCCCAGCTGGCTCAGTTCCGTAGAGCATGTGACTCTTGATCTTGGGATCGTGGGTTTGAGCACCATGTTGGCTGTAGAGATGACTTAAAAATAAAATCTTAAAAAGATAAAATTGGAGTGGCACTAATTCCCAATGCATTAATTAGACAGCTTGCGGGGTCCATCTTCTGCTAATTTAAATAATTTCCCTAAGTTCTATTTTGTCAGTTTTGTATGCAAAAAATGTGCCACCAAACTGATTTGATTATTATTATTATTATTATTATGGAAAAGGGCTCATTGCATGGGGATTCTCTGAGGATTTCCTAGATGCCAGCTTTATTTCGGTTTCCCTTTTTAGAAAGCAGAGGTAAAACTCAGACAGGATGGAGGCAGCAAAGGGCCTGGGGGTGTGTGACCAACCTAAGGGCAGGTATGGAGCTGTCCGCCTTCGCAGTGCTGGGAGAGCGTGAAGCCTGTCAGTGGGCCCGGGAAGTGCAGGAGAGAAGCAGATTTATCTCACTGTGCACTTCTGCCATGGTCCCTACGTGGGGGGCACATACCTCCAGGGAAATGTGTGCCAAGCTGTCTTCCCTTGAAATCTCTTATGCTTCTTTAGAAGAATACGAACAGCTTGACCCCAAGCCTCAAGATTATGACTCAGTTGGGGCGACTGGGTGGCTTAGTTGATTAAGTGACTGCCTTCAGCTCAGGTCATGATCCTGGAGTCCCAGGATCGAGTCCCACATCAGGCTCCCAGCTCCATGGGGAGTCTGCTTCTCCCTCTGACCTTCTCCTCGTGCATGCTCTCTCTCACTGTCTCTCTCTCAAATTAAAAAAAAAAAGATTATGACTCAGTTGGTGGGTGAGGAGCCTGGCAATCTTTGTTTTTGCAAAACTTCCTGGGGCAATGCTCAGGAATGGCCAGTTTTGGGAATGTGTACAAGGCACCCAACCCACATATGCCGGTGTTGCCTTATGACCAGGATGCACATCGGAATTATCTGGGGACAATTAAAAGAGGGGATGACTAGGTCCCATCCCTAGAGATTCTGATGTCATTGGTCTCTGGTGGGCCTGAATGCTGGGATTTTTCCAAGCTGACCCAGCTAACTGCGATGGGCAGCCACCTTGGGAACCACTGGGTTAAAGGCATTCCATTCCGATGAACCATCCCTCTTGCTGTCAGAGCTTGAAGTGAAGAAATGGTGGCCGTGTGAACTCAAGAGAACTGAGAGATCAGAAGAAAGGATTCAGAGCAGACTGTTACAGAGGGAGCAGACAGGCATGTCCATATCAATACGACACCGTCCAGAGCACGTCCTCTCAGAGACAGTTGTCTCTTAGCCTTAGCCTTCAAGGGGGGAGGGGGAGCAGGGAATACAAGCACTCCTTAAAAGACCCGCTGCTTCTGTGATGTTCATAAAGCTTCTGTGATGTTCATAAAGTGGCCAGTGCCTTCATTATGAAATGAGGTCTTTGTTTCCAGGGGAAACAAAGTCTCTACACTTCTCCAGGGCCAGTAGAGACGTCAAAAGAGCACCGGCTGGTGATTTCCTCACCTGGAGACAGGACATCAGTCCTGAGGAAGAGATGGCCTGCGCACAGGTCACAGAGAAACTAGGCTGATTGTTTCCATAGACTCCGTACTTGTAACTGTGCATTGCATTGGGTTTCTTCTCAGTTACAAATGGCACAGCAGATGGCAGTCTGAGACAAAATGAAGGAGACGGGTCTGTGACCATCTCCAACGGGGGGCGCCTAGGCAAGAGAGCAGAGTCTGGGAGCTGCACAGCATCTGCCAAGCACTGTCAGAACTTTCTGGGAGCATGGAACTGTTCTATATATGCACTGTTGGGCAAAATAGCCACCAGCCTCATGAGCTCTTGAGCAGTTAAAATATGGCTAGTGAGAACAAGGAACTGACATACTGACATTGTAATTTTATTTAATTTGAATGAAGTCCAATTTAAATTGAAGTAACATCATGAAGCTAGTGGCTTCCATATTGGACCGTGCAACTCTAGAGAATGAGGTGGTTTTTTTTTTTTTTTTAAGAAGGGGGAGGGGCAGGCGAGAGGTGTGGAATTCTTGTGGAATTACAGCACAGCTGAGCTGTTGTCTCGTGTCCAAATTCGTTTTTCTTCTTCAGCCACAAGCATCTCAATGCCCTCTCTCTCTCATAGCTCACACAGGCTTAGTGTCTTCCATTGATGCGCCTAGCTTTCAGCTAGTTTTACCCACTTGGGGGTCTGGTTCACTCAGTCAGCTGTCCTAGGCTCTTCTAGTGGCCTTCATTTTTTTTTTCTCTTAGGATTTAATTTGAGATAGAGACAGAGAGCAAGCAGAAGGGGAGGAGCAGAGGGAGAGGGAGAAACAGACTCCCTGCCGCGCAAGAAGCCTGATGTGGGGCTCAGTCCCAGGACCCTGGGATCATGACCTGAGCTGAAGGCAGAGGCTTAACTGACTGAGCCACCCAGGTGCCCCTAGTGACCTTCATTTTCAATCGTTTTTATTCCTCCTGCTTTTCAAATGTCACTAATTGCCTATTCAGTATGTGCTGCCTTTGGCTGAAATATGTTATCTGCACCTTAAAAAAATCTTATTTGTGTCATCTTGGCCCTTGTTGCTAAGTGAGTACTTATAGATCATTCTTGTACATAGGAATCAAGCTTCTTCCTGAGAGCATTAGAAGTGTTAACAAAACACAATTACTGCCTCGCCTGCAATTCCACTACCTGACCTCTGGGTGGTGGTGTGTTCGGTCCAAGCCTCTTACGGGCCCTTGTGGCCAACCGGAAGCGTGTTGGTTGAAGTAAAGATCAACACGCCTTTTGTCCCTTAAAACAGGTTTCCTGTAAGACAGCTGAGTGTAAGTACCACGGCATAAGAGATCACATTTGTCACTTGAATTTTCAGCCAGCGTTTTCGTCCAGGAGGTGGAGAACTGTGGGGATCCTTGCAGATTCTGGCAGGGAGTGTTTCATGATTTAAGGCCTGGGGAATCTTGTGTTTTCCAGCACGCTTAGATTTTTAATACCGGGGCTCAGGTGTCCTGAGTAAAGACAATTGCAGCTCCACTTGTGAAAACCCAATAGCAGAATGCTAATCCAGGAAAAGCTGTGTTCCACATTTTGCTGTCTCAAGAGAAACCTCATTTTGTACTCATTTCATTTCTGCTGTTCACTCTCCATGCTGAATAATAAACACAGGCATAAACTAGAAAAAGATATTTTCTCTTCCAGGAGATGGAATTGCCTAGAAAACTCTGGAATTAAAAAAAAAAAACCACCCTAAATATAAATCTTGTCAGACCTGATAGCTAAGGCTTGAAATTTTTATCTACTCTCAGTGGTGAGAGCTACCAAAGACTATATTAAAAAAAGCATCCCAGGGGCACCTGGGTGGCTCAGTGGGTTAAGCCTCTGCCTTCGGCTCAGGTCATGATCTCAGGGTCCTGGGATCAAGCCCCGCATCGGGCTCTCTGCTCCACAGGGAGCCTGCTTCCTCCTCTCTCTCTCTGCCTGCCTCTCTGCCTACTTGTGATCTCTCTCTGTCAAATAAATAAATAAAATCTTAAAAAAAAATTTTAAAAGCATCCCAGTTTGTCTCTGAAGAGGTAGGGTGTTTATCAGTCAGTATTATATATGAAAAGTTCCCCACAGACTTAATACAACCTGTCAAGCTCCCTTGTTTTACTGTGTTTGTAAATCAGAGTGTGTTTGAAATACAAAGTAATGGTGAGCTCTGATGTGTGGTTAAGGGTTTCCATTAGTGTCAACTTTTTTTTCCAATACCTTTACCTAGAGCTCCCCTGAGGAAAATACTCATGTGCTAAGGGAGCACATGCTAAGAAATGGTCAGTATTGGAAAGGGGTATTGAACATTTATTTATTTATTTATTTATTTGGACCTGAGTCAGGGTTTTTGATTATCCCTAAGGTTGGCAGATCAGGTGAGGTACAGCCAGAAGAGAAGCCACGTAAGTTATTTGAACTCTCAGTGGAATAGTCTGCAAAGTTCTGAATTTTCACAAAAGGTGCCACAAAGCGCCATCACTGTAATCTGACATGAAAACTAAAATTATGTATTTTAGCAGTTTCCACCATTCAGACGCAAATAGAGCGAGGTTTATTTAAAAAAATTGTGCTTGAGTCTGAAAAATTGTATTGTTGAAGAAAATGCTAATTATGAAGGAAAATATTCAAGCTAAATTGTTAGGTGGACAAAGCGAGTTGCCAAAAAGTATGTTCCAGTTTTAGCGATGGCAGAACAGCTTGGATTAGACTAAATCCCCTCCATACATAAATTGTAAACCTCTGACAGAATATTAGCCAAGCCACTCTTTGAAGGCACTAGAAAAGGACGAGAAGGCTGCAGAAACAGGATTTGACTCTTGAAAGGAGGGAGCGGCACTGGGTAAGATCCAAGTTTCCGCCGCTCTTCCACTAAAACTCAGACAGAAAGCTGATGTCATATTGGCCAGAGGTGTCGGAAGATTGAATTGGGAGATGCAGGAGTGGCTTGGATTTGGGTGGTGAAACATCTAGAAAGGAGGGAGCCACGAAGATGGCTGCATACAGTCTCCCATTGAATCCTATCTATGCATCTCACATATGCATACAAATCTGGGTGTGATCTCCCCTCACATCTTAGGTTGATCCCTGCACTGAACTTGCAGCAAGGAGCATCCAAGGATACAGCGGAAGGCAACAGCTAAAAGGCTGAAATGTGTGGGCAGAGATTTAAGCTCCTGCCCGTCGTAGGGGAGACAGAGTTCAGAGTTTGAGTCCTGCCTAGTTATAGAGGTTTGGCAAGTACTTTTGGATTTCCACCAAAATTCCAGAAAGGCCATGCCTAGGGAACTAACTTTGTTACAGGACTAAGAGATCAATTCTAAGAATAAGGACAAATCAAAACGGATCCTTCCCCCAACCCTCCCCATCCCAAAAAAGTGTAAAACCAAGCCTCCACAAACTTAAGGTTATCTGCCTGTAATTTAATAACCCAGTAAAACAAAAACCAACAAAGTTTTGTAGGGAACAACTGAGTTCAGGTTCTTTAAAACACATCTTTCACAGTGTCTAATATACAATAAAAATGGCAAGATATACAAAACACAGAAACAGGTGACCTAAGCGCACTGG
The DNA here is from genome assembly GCA_003697995.1 of Taxidea taxus jeffersonii. Taxonomy (NCBI): domain Eukaryota; kingdom Metazoa; phylum Chordata; class Mammalia; order Carnivora; family Mustelidae; genus Taxidea; species Taxidea taxus. The sequence continues at coordinate 53,337 of ML099381.1, forward strand.
AAATGAGAAATATTTGCACACATGCAAAACACTCTTTTGGTAGGGTGCCTGGGTGGCTAAGTCGGTAAAAAGCATCTGTCTTCGGCTCAGGTCATGATCCCGGGGTCCTGGGATCGAGTCCCACATCGGGCTCCCTGCTTAGTGGGAGTCTGCTTCTCTCTCTCCCTCTGCACCCCCCATTCTCTCTCTCTGTTTCTCAAATAAATAAATAAAATCTTTAAAAGACTCTTTTTGTGTGTAATCTTCATTTCCTTAAAATTCAACAGACTCTTTAGAGCAAAAACAATATTTTATTTTGGCATTAATAATATGTAACAATGATAAGAAGGGAGAGGGTAATAGAATTATACTGTTACAAAGTTCTTACATGTTATCTGAAGCCGTATAACGTTAAGTCTACATAGTTTCTTTTTTAAAGATTTTATTTATTTGTTTATTTTAGAGATAGAGAGAGACAGTAGCAGTAGGGGGAGGAGCAGGGCTCGATCTCACAACCCATCGGATCATGACCTGAGCCAAAATCAAGAATCAGACGCTTAACCAACTGAGCCACCCAGGTGTCCCAAGTCTACATAGTTTTTGATAAGTTTAGGATACATAGTGTGATGTTTAGCCTAACTACTAAAAGCAATACAAAAAGGTATAGATAAAAAGTCAATAGAGGAATTAAAATGGTATAGTAGAACCGTATGTGACTACATAGAAAGCAAGGGAATAGAAACAGAGGGACAATGACAGAAAATGGGACAAATAAAACAAATAGTATTTTTAAATTTACCTAGAAGAATCAAGAAATAGAGAAAGACCAAGAAAATTAAAAAAGAGTGTTCTACCTGATATAAAAATGATAAAGTTATAGTGCTTCAAATATTGTAATACTAGTGTAGCAAAAGATAGATCAGTGGAAACGGGCCCATGAACATAGGAAGATTTGGTATCTAATAAAAACGGTATTTTAACTTGCTGGTGGCGGTGGGGACCCTACAGCTAACATACTCATGGGTGAAAGGCTCACCACTTCCCCCCAAGATTGGCAAGGAAGCAAGGTTATCTGCTCTCACAACTTCTGCTCCACGCTGTATTGTCTTTATCCGTAGATGACATGATTATGTCAAGGTAGTTCAATGGGGGAAAGGGTAACCTTTCTATCAAATGTTCCTGGGACAACTGGATATCCATATGGAAAAAAAATGAAACTTAGCCCAAAACTTAGCCTCAGGTGAGTCAACCCTCTTCAGCTGAGGGCCACCAGCCACCTGGCACTCGTGGCAGCTTCAGACCTTCAAGGAAATCTGGCGGGTGCCTCAGAGCCTCTCTTACCATCCATCCTCCATGCCAGGTAGGTGCCCTTGCATCTCATAATAAGTTCTGGGAATAGATTCTCTACAAGTCTGCTTTTTCTCTTTTTCTTCATCTCTGCAGCTCTTCCTGAGGCCCCAACTGTTAGTCTCGCCAGCTCTCTCCTCTAGTGCCCATCTTACATTTTACTCAGCCTCGGCTATCCACAGGGGACAGAGAAAACACACCGTGGTAGAGCCATGGGCTGGAATCCCACCACGTGCGTACGGTGGAAAATGGTGAAGCAATAAAAATGAGCTGTTTCTACATGCAGCAACGTGAATGAATCTCAAGAACGTTTTGTTGTCTGAGTCCATTTTTATGAAGTTCAAGAACAGGCAATACTAATCTACACTAACTGAAGTCAGAACAGTGTGTGCCTATGGAGGGTGGGGGCTGATGGAATCCTTCGGTGGGAGACGGAGGTATCGCACCTCTTTATTCAGGTGTGTTTTTCCCCAATGAACACATATTTTTTGAATAACTAGGATTTATTTTTAAGAAATAAATTAATTTATTCTTTGAGCTGGTTGAGTTATTTTTCTTCTTTTTTCTAATTTGGCTATTACAAATTGATGTCTGCACAAGGTCACATTTTTCCCTGGATGTACTTAATGCTGTAACATTTGTACTAGCATGTTGGTTACAGAGGATTTCCAAATTCTAGCAAATCATAGATTTTGTATGGTTGGAAAGTAACTTGAAGAACCAGCTGGTCCAGAAGATTAATGTCCATAGACCTCAGGAAATGTGGCAATTTAGGTTTTGTATGTATGTATGTGGGCATTTTTTTTTCCTGGTATATCTCTAGGTACAGAGATACTTCCTTTAGCCAGCCTCTTTCAGTGTTTTATTATCTTGCTGGATAATTGCTTAGAAGATCCTTCTGAGGCAGGTAAAGCCAGAGAGAATACCATTATATTGTAGACCAGTGAGATGATGGATTTCTAGAATGTTCTTCCTACTGCTCCATCAATGATATTTCTGTAGTTTGACTTTTCTATTATCTATCATGAAATTAAAGAGCTGTTTATGTGTGAAACTCATTTTTCTTTCAGGACAACTTCCTTTCATTATTTAAGAAATTTTTAGCATGAAAGCTCCATAATGGTGCTTCGTCTTTAGTTCAGAGTAAAGTCATTATATGCATCCATGCCTTCTTCTATCTAGTTGACTGCTCTCTACATACTAAGAGAGGAAATACTTTGTCAAGAAACTTGTATAAATATTTTAAATTTGTATGAGGACCAGGTGTTTACAAATAGAGAGTCACGGCTTTGTATCCTGTGTGAGTAAATGATTATGGCTTCCTCCCTTTCCTTCACCCCCTTTTCTCCTTCCTTTCTTCTCTCACCTCCTAATCCCTTTTCTCTCACCTAATCTATTCCACAAGGCTACCATATGCTAGCATCTGAGAGGTAATTCCAAAGGAAAGTTGGAGATGTTCAGGAATACCAACTGGGACTCAGAATTTCTTATTATGTCAAATCAGAAGAGAATGAAAATATATGTGGGAATCCGTCAATGTGGACATCATAGGACCAAATGGTTTCTCTCCCCAACCAGAACATTTCTGAGGGGGAACAGGGTATTATCACTAACTTAGCTAGCACAACAGCCATAAATGGGACTGTCCCAGGCAACCTAGACTAGAACAAGTTCATCTAAGCTGCTTTTAGCTGGCCTGTGAGGGATGGCTATAGCTGCGTGTGCATCTGTACACGGAGCGGAACAAGGGAATAGTGTCTCAAGACAGGGAGATGCCTGGTAAGGCAGGTTTTGTCTTTATGAGTTTAGATAAAGAAGAAAAGTAATCTATTCCTGTTGAAGTCCACAGCTGTCATTAATAATGTTACAAATACAGATTTCATTACATTTTTGTGGTTTACGATGTTCTGAATATTGGTGGGAGTATGGTGTGGTGGGAAGTTATTTTATTTTGGGGGTGGTCTGTCTTCCTACCAATTTTTTGTGTGTGTGCATTGTGTGCCTGCTTATGAGGGACAATCTGTTCACCTATTTGTAAGAAAACTTCCCTTTGATTCAGTTTTTGGCCTGCTCAGCCCTTCCCTCCATTACTGTTTTGCTTTACACTAATCAAAATTATCACTATCGACATGCTCTGAAACCATTATGAGTATTTTTGCCCACGAAGTGCCCCTTGCTTTTGCCTATAATTGGTAGAGTGGCTGCAGGATCATTTTTACATTTAATTGGTTGTTCTTGACTTTCTTTTAAGTAGTTTTTTTTGTGTGCCAAACATCTACTGCGTAGTCAGATGAGAATAGCGTACACCAGCTGAAAAGCAGAGTCACATTTTTGGGTCTGCACTGAGAAGGAGGAAGTTTGTTAAGGAAAAATGTGTAGACCCTGCAGTGGACTCTCAATGTTCAGTCATGTCTGGGAACAAATAAGGGCAATACAAACGTGATAACTTTCACTTAATTCAATCACTTGTTACTTTGATTCTATTTAATTTGATCAAAAACCCATGAAAGCAAATCATTTGTAATAAGGGCAACACAACTCCTCCTCTTTTATTTTGATAGATGTTAATTACTGCAGGCAGGAGCTATGGAGTCATTCAATTACTGGCTGTAATAATGTTGTCATTTAATTAATAATGCATGCCTCATATCCGAGTGAGAGAGAAGAGCGTGAAGCTTTTGGAGAATGACTGCAACAACAGAAAAAATGTAATACAGATACACACGATGAAAAGTCTAAGAACTATTTTTTTTAAAGGTCTATTTATTTATTTATTTGACACAGAGAGAGAGAGCACAGCAGGGAGAGTAGCAGAGGGAGAAGCAGGCTCCCCGCTGAGCAGGGGGCTTGATCCCAGGACCCTGAGATCATGACTTGAGCCAAAGGCATACGCTTAATCGACTGAGCCACTGAGGCACCCCATTTAAGAACTATTGCTGGGGGGCGCCTGGGTGGCTCAGTGGGTTAAGCCTCTGCCTTCGGCTCAGGTCATGAGCTTCCTCCTCTCTCTCTGCTTGCCTCTCTGCCTACTTGTGATCTCTCTCTCTTTCTCTCTCTCTCTGTCAAATAAATAAACAAAAAAATTATTTTTTAAAAAGAACTATTGCTGGGAGTAAGGCCTGCTATAGCCTACAGGGAATGGAAACGATAGACCGTGTCCAGATGCTTGGTGAATAAACTCTTTCTCTGTGAAAGAAGGTAGGAGTCATTTTGCAACAATTGTTAATAGCGAGGTTACCAACCATTAAAAATGGAGATGTAGTAATAAATAATAATAATAGTACTGATGACAGCAAAGGCATATAGTGCTCATTCTAAGTCTGGTGATGTCTTAACACAAGTAGCGTTTAAACACAAGTAGTCTATTTGGGAGGCTGGGGAAACTCTAGTAATGAGTGTGGAAGTGAGATAGGAATGGAGAGGCAGGCAATAAGGGATTAACAAGTATGTACCACTAATGGCAACTGGTGAAATTTTGGGAGCCAATGTGAAACCGTATCTGAATTATCTCAACTAAAGGGCAAGGGAACCGGGGTACTTTTTTTTTTTTTAAGCCTTTATTTCTTTATTGGAGAAAGAGAGAGCAGGTGAGTGGGCGGAGGGGCAGAGGCAGAGGAACAAGCAGACTCTGCAATGAACATGGAACCTGTCTCGGGGCTTGATCTCACAACCCCAAGATCAATGACTTGAGCTGAAAGCAACAGTTGGCTGCTTAACCAACTCAGCCACTCAGGTGCCCTGAAACTGGGGTATTTTTATAGACCAGCTCCTGTCAGTCATTTGTTGAATGTCTCTCAGGAGACATTCATTCGGTAGAGCTTCTGGCCTTACTATAGGTGGTCAAGGCAACTACAATGCCAGAGAGAGCCTTTAGGCCAGGCCAGGAGATGTGAGGGGTGACGGTAGGAAGTTGGGCTGCAGACACTGAAGTGGTAAAGGCTGGAGACCCTAACAGCCTTTACTACAGTCCTTCATAATGTCTACAATTTTATTTATTTATTTATTTTTAAGATTTTATTTATTTATTTGACAGACAGAGATCACGCGTAGGCAGAGAGGCAGGCAGAGAGAGACAGGAAGGGAAGCAGGCTCTCCAGAGAGCCCGATGTGGGGCTCGATCCCAGGACCCTGGGATCATGACCGGAGCTGAAGGCAGAGGCTTTAGCCCACTGAGCCACCTAGGTGCCCCTATTTTGCTTGGGTTTCATCAAGCTTCTGGAATCTGTGGGTTAGTTTCTCTGGCTGCTTTCCTCAGGATTGGAGACATTCTTTGCCATTTTTGCTTTGCCTTGAACATCGGTTCTGTATCATTCTTTTTATCTCCTTTCTTTCTAGGAGTCCTTTTATGCTTGTATTAGGCCTATTCTCCATGTCTTATATGGCCGCTATGCTCTTTTTTATATTTTCTATTATCTTTACACTCTGTGTGTCCATTTGCATGCATCTACTCATTTGCCGTTCTCTGTTCAATTGTCTCTAATATTAAACCCATTTATTGAATTCTTTTTTTAAAAAGGATTTTATTTTTAAGGAATCTCTATACCCAGTGTGGGGTTCATACTTACAACTCCAAGATCAAGAGTTGCATGCTCCCCCAAATGAACCAGCCAGGTGCCCCCCATGCCCCATAATTTATTGATTCTTAAATGCAGATATTTTCTTTTTCAGAGGGAGTTCTAGAACTTGTTGGCTTTTCATTATGGATTCCAAGTATCTGCTGAAAATTTTCATCTTTTCCTATATTAATTATTTTAAGAGTCTGTCAATGTTAATTATTTTAAGATTTTAATATCATGAATCACTTACCATTCTGCTTAGGTGGCTTATTTTATTTCTCTTGGTTTTTGGCCAATTATTCCTGCTTTTAATTTTTAGCATGACCTATAATTCTTTAGTGGGCTCTAGATGTCGTGAGCAAAAACTGTAGAAGCTCTAAATGATATTATCCCCATCCAAGGAGGGTTAGATTTTCTTTTGGCAGTCAAATAAAGTGCCAGTGGCTCACCTTGGTCCTATTGAGCCTTGGCTTTTAGCTTTTGTGAGGGATGATATATTTCAGTTTTCCCTTAATCCTAGAGCATATTTTTATGTCTTGGCACATGACACAGGACTGTTTACCAAACCTTCAGTGTTTATCAAGACCCTTCTACCTTGGTAGAGTTGGAGCTACCATGGACTTCTTAGCACCATGTGGCTGCTGTGACCTCTGCCTACTTTGTTAGCCCTGGAGTCTCACCCTGTGCATAGACAGCTTAGAAGGCAGCTGATTTCTTGACGGGAAATTTTATGCAGATTTTGGGGCTCAAAGTCTCTCTGTGACTTTGTCCTTCAAGTTCCAGCCATTTTGGCATCTCCAAACTGTGCCTTCCATCCCCTCAGCGCAGTAACATGATGCTTCCTACTTGGGCCATGAGTGTGAACAACTCTCAGAGAAAATCTAGGGTGAAGGTGGAGCTTACTTCTTCTTGTATGCTTGGAAGGTTCTCTGAAAGTTTCCAGCCCTGCTTGGTTTTCCTGCACTGATGCTCCATGGTGTCTTCAAGTGGTTGTTTTCTATATCTTGTTCAGCGTTTATAATTCTTTTCAGGACAAGTATTAGTCTGACATTAACTGGTCATCCTTTGGGCAATGCTGAAATGTCATTTCCTCAGAGAGGTGTTCTCAAGCTACCATACCCAAAGTGTCCTCTCTCTCTCTTTTTTCTCTTCTTCATCTATTTCTTAGTTTTTTTTTTTTTTT
>RCUC01119258.1:0-12783 GCA_003697995.1 Taxidea taxus jeffersonii
AATACTTTTAGGGTCTCTCTTTGCTTAGAGGACCCCTTTCAATATTTCCTGTAGAGCTGGTTTGGTGTTTACAAACTCTTTCAGTTTTTGTTTGTCCTGGAAGCTTTTAATCTCTCCTTCTATTTTCAATGATAACCTAGCTGGATAAAGTATTCTTGGCTGCATGTTTTTCTCGTTTAGTGCTCTGAATATATCATGCCAGTTCTTTCTGGCCTGCCAGGTCTCTGTGGATAAGTCGGCTGCCAATCTAATATTTTTACCATTGTATGTTACAGACTTCTTGTCCCGTGCTGCTTTCAGGATTTTCTCTTTATCGCTAAGACTTGTAAATTTTACTATTAGATGGTGGGGTGTGGGTCGGTTCCTACTGATTTTGAGAGGTGTTCTCTGCGCCTCCTGGATTTTGATGCTTGTTCCCCTTGCTATATTAGGGAAATTCTGTACAATAATCCTCTCCAGTATACCTTCTGCTCCTATTTCTCTTTCTTCTTCTTCTGGAATCCCAATTATTCTAATGTTGTTTCGTCTTATGGCATCACTTATCTCTCGAATTCTCCCCTCGTGGTCCAGTAGTTGTTTGTCTCTCTTTTGGTCAGCTTCTTTATTCTCTGCCATTTTGTCTTCTATATCACTAATTCTGTCTTCTGCCTCATTTATCCTAACAGTAAGAGCCTCCATTTTTGATTGCACCTCATTAATAGCTTTTTTTATTTCAACTTGATTAGACTTTATTTCTTTTATTTCTCCAGAAAGGGTTTTTATTTCTCCTGACAGGGTTTCTCTAATATCTTCCATGCCTTTTTCGAGCCCGGCTAGAACCTTGAGAATCGTCATCCTGAATTCCAGATCTGACATATTACCAATGTCTGTATTGATTAGGTCCCTAGCCTTCGGTCCTGTCTCCTGCTCTTTTTTTTGTGGTGAGTTTTTCCCCCTTGTCATTTTGTCCAGATAAGAATCTGCTGTTCTCCTTGTTAAGTGAACTTGGTCTTGGCTGGATTTCTTTGATCTTCTGGGGGAGGGGCCTGTTGTATTGATTCTCAGGTGTCTTTGCCCCAGGCGGAGTTGCACCGCCCTTACCAGGGGCCGGGCTAAGTAATCCTCTCAGGTTTGCTTTCAGGAGCTTTTGTTCCCTGAACGCGCTTTCTGTAGAGTTCCGGAGGACGGGAATGATGATGGCGGCCTCCCAATCTCCGGTTCAGAGGAGCCGAGAGCTAGGGGCCCCAGTCTTCAGTGCGCCTTCATAGAAAAGCGTTTAATCCCTCCAGTCTCCCAAGCCCACGTTTGCGCCGGAGACCGTGCGCGCGCGCCCGCAGACCACGCGCGCCCGCAGACCGCGCTCAGAGAAAATAGTGCGCAAGCAGTCCCGTCTCACTGGCTTCTGGGAGTGCTCCGAGCTCACCCAGCCTGTGACCAAACGTCTCTATCTCTGGCAGAGTCCCACCTGGAGTATCCAAACCCCGTAGATCCCTGAGCTCTCCCGGGTCGGAGTCTCCCTGGATCTTGTGGGGACCCCTCGCACAGAGCACCGGCCAGTGCCACAGAGCACCGGTCCGTGTCACAGACCACTAGGAAACCTCGGCTCTGTCTCCGCAGCCGGCTTCCCTGCTCTAATACCTGTGAGCTCTGCGACACTCAGACACCCCCGATCCTTCTGTGACCCCGTGGGACCTGAGTCCACATTGTCCCCGTGAGGTCTTCACCCCAGTTTAGCCTCTGGAGTGATGTCCCTCCGTGGATCCGACTTTTAAAAGTTCTGATTTTGTGCTCCGTTGTTCCGCAGCTTGCCGGGAGCCGGCCCCTCCCCCCGGGGTCTATCTTCTCGTCGCGTTGGATTCACTTCTCCGCTGGTCCTACCTTTCAGAAAGTGGTCGTTTTTCTGTTTCTAGAATTGTTGTTTTTCTTCTCTTCGATCTCCTGTTGGATTTGTAGGTGTTCGGAATGGTTTGATAGGCTATCTAGCTGATCTCCTGCTGGCTGATGTCGTCTCAGCCTCCTACTTCTCCGCCATCTTGACTCCTCCTGATTATGTCTTTTTTTTCAGGTATGTGTCTTATAAATAATTTCTTTGAGTCTGTGGCTTGATTTTTCATTTTTCAATAATATCATTTGAAGGGCCAAAATTATTAATTTTAGGGAAGTCCATTTATCATTTTTTTTCCTTTATTTTTAACTTTTTGGGGTCCTATAAAAGAAATCTATGTCTCCTCCCTCTTCACAAAGATATTCCCCTATATTTTATTCCAGAAGTTTTATGCTATTAATTTTTATGCTTAGGTCTGTGATCCATCTTGGATTAATTTTTGCATAAATGTAAGATAAGAGTTCATTTTAATTTTGATCTGTACAAATATCCAGTTGTTCCAATGCCATTGTTGAAAAGATTTCTTGCTCATTAACTTACCCTGGTGCTTTTTTGAACAACAGTTGAACATAAATATATTTGAGTCTGGTTATGGTCTACCTGTTTTCTGTTTCATAGATCTCTTTATCCTTAGGATATTTATATAACATTTTGGTAACTGTAGCTGTTGAGTGAAGATTAAAATCAGAGAGAATAAGTAAAATAAGGCAGTAGGAGTGGAGTGTAATGATCCTTTCAAAATTATTTTTGCTAAGTCTTTGACATTTCCATATAAATTTTAGAATTAGATAGTCAAATCCTCCATATAGACTGCTAGGATGTTGGTTAATATTTTTTTAATCTAAAGGCAAACTGGGGAGAACTGACTTCTTAATAATATTGACTCTATGTCCATGAACATGACATATTTCTCCATTTTTTTGTGTCAGATGTTTTTCATTCATTTTCATTTTTCATTGAGTTGATCATATGGCATTTCCTCTTTAATTTGTTAGCATGATAAAAAGTCATTATTCATGCTTAAATGTTGAACCAAACATTTTTACTCTCTTATTGAAATAATTATAATATAACATTATTTTAGTTTTAGGTGCACAACATAATGATTCAATATTTATATATATTGCAAAATGATAACAGTAAACTTGCATTCTTCTTTTTTTTTCTTTTGTCAAAGAGAGAGAGAACAAGCAGGGGGAATTGGCAGGCCGAGGGAGAAGCAGCCTCCCTGATGAGCAAGTAGCCCTATGTGGGATTCGATCCCAGAACCTTGAAATCATGACCTGAGCCAAAGGCAGATGCTTAACCAACTGAGCCACCCAGGTGTCTGAAAACTTGCATTCTTGAGGCAAACCCACTTTCTGAGGACATATTGTCATTTGGTATAATCTGAAATCACTTTGTTAATATTTTGTTGAAGATTTTGAGCATGTTCATGAGTAATACTTGTTTGTAATTTTCCTTATTGGGTTTTGCTATGAGGTTTATCTCTGTTTCACTTTACTCCCAGCTACCTATTCACTATTCAAAGGAGTTGAAAAACTGCTCATCTTCTCACTCTTCTAACTTGACAACGTGTCTCGGTTGCTAGAGTAATGTAAAAAAATTACCACAAATTTCAACTTGGTGGCTTAAAATAACAGAAATTTATTCTGCCACAGTTTTCCAAGCCAGAAGTCTAAATCAAGGTGTCAGCAGGCCTGAGCTCACTCTCAAGGCTATAGGGGAGAATCCTTTCTTGAGTCTCCCAGGTTCTCCATGTCCCTTGACCTCTGGCTACATAACTTCATTCTCTGTCTTCATCTTCCCATGACTCTCATTTCTGTGTCTTCTATCTCTTATGAGGAATTGAATTTCAGGTCCACCCAGGTAATCAGGTGTGATATCATCTCAAGAACATTAATGTAATTACATGTGAAAAAAACATTTTCCAAATACTGTCATAGTCACAGGTTCTGGGGGTTAAGATACAGACTTTTTGGGAGGACTACAATGGAACCCACCACACAGGGATTGAATCTTATTTGTGTTAAAAAAAAAAAAAAGAAAGAAAGAAAAACCTCCATATGTATGTTTAATTTTAAGCCCAAGGACTAAAAAAATCATGTATTTTTCTTTACTGGAAGAAATGTTGTTAATACAGAGCATTTCAGATGGGGATAAAGTCACGTGATGCTTTAGTTCAGGTCCTCTGAGAAGAGAAAGCCAGAAGAATTAGAGGAATTAGATCTATAAGAGACTAATTGAAAAAATGCCTATAAAAGAAAAGGGAAGTCAGAAAAGGTGAGGAGAACCTTGACCCCGTGAAGAAAGAGTAAGAAAGGTGAGGGCTGCATAGGCAGAGACTCAGACTGCAAGTAGTTCCAAAAACATGTCAGTGGAGGCGTCTTTGAGCCAAAATGACTCATCAAAGAAATTCTCCAACTTGGAGGAATGGGTATTTCTTAGTCACTGGCTGAGAGCAGCCCATGAGAAGTGAGATGATAGGGAGAGCAAAGTGGTAGAACATTCAGACAAGAGCAACGGCCACCAGTCAAATATGTTCCCTGCAGCTGGAGATCAGAGTGGAGCATTTTCAAGGTGGCCATGCTCAACATGTGCAAAGTTAAATTTAACCAGTTTGGGGACACCAGTGAAGAAAATTATCTTTAAATACAGATCTCTGCCCATCTACTCCCAAGTGTTCTCCCCAAGCTAAGATGGTTTTAGGGGATTTTTACTTCATACACAGAATTCATTTTTTCCAAGGAAAGAGGTTGGCTCTTCTCAGGGCTAACTAATTTGGACCATTCATTTAATCTAATTTAATCTAATTTCATAATCTCTCTGTAAACTGGTAAAATAGTCTTTTTCAATAAAAATTTAGTCTGTCATTAACTAAACATGTTTAACCCTTCTTTGATTTTTTTTATATTTTCTATACAGATTTGGGCATTTGAAAATTGAGGGTTAGAATATGATATCATTTTATTTCCCTTCATCCTTTCTATAGTCTTTCCCAAACCAAAATCAAGAGGTCTAATGTGTTAGGAAAACTTGTGAAACTATAGAATTTCCTGTAGTTGGGATGTTGCTGCTGCTGCCACCCCTCCCTTGAGCCACACCTCCACACTCCACCTGCTGCATCCACACTAGGGGGTCGGGTCCTCCAGAAGTCTAGCCAGGGCAATGAAATGACTCAGGAAGACCTTTAACATCAGTGAACCAATATCTACTTTATTCTTTAACCACAGTGGACATCTATGCCAGATGGAGCTAAATGTTGTAGGTCTCAGCCCTGCTTTAGAGAGCCCCGTTGAGGGACTCCCCTTTCTTCCATGCTATGTAATTTTATGACAGAATCCTTGTTTTTTCTCTCCAAGATAGAACATAAGTTGTTAGAGGGAAGGTTGTTGGAGCTTCAAGTGATTATCACAAAAACTCCCCCCCTTTTTTTCCCTTCCTCTGCCTGTTTATTGTGAAATGTATTCCATATCACCCCTCATTCCATGTCTTACCAGGGGAAGATTGGCTTCCTAAGAATATTTGTAAGAAATTCATAAGAATGAAGCCTGTATGCATCTGGAGGTTTCTGAAGCTGAAAGGAGTATTTAAGGTTCCTGGGCTTCAGATAGCTACTCCTCTAGGTGAGAGCTTTCTCTTTCTAGCTTTCTTTTTTTGTTTTGTTTTTGTTTTTGTTTTTTTTCTCTTTCTAGCTTTCTAATCCAGCATTAGTAATCTGGCTCATGCCACATACATCATTAATAACCATTTTAATAATGGATCCCCAAAATGCAGATATGTATATTGATCTTAACAAACTAGCAAAATTTGAGAAATAGCTATTTATAAACATATTTTTAGAGCCATGCACTTTGGAAAACACTTTGCAAAATAAATGAGATAGAGTTCTTGTCCCTGGATGCCATAGTCTATCCTGGGGGTAGACCAGTAATCATAGCTGCAGTGCACATGGTATGTATATGCATGATTACACAGGTATAACATATATGATGTGTCATTTACATTGATTCTTTCTGGGAAATCTATGGAAATGACATGAATGGTAACTTGATGATCATTACGAGTATACTAGCAACATCTGAAGCAAAAATATACAGAAGTAAAAGAATGAAAATTGAAAGGTTATATTCTTTCAAATTTTTTAATAATTCATTGTGGTGGGGAAGTTGGGTGGCTCAGTCACTTAAGCCTCTGCCTTCGGCTCAGGTCATGATCCCAGGGTCCTGGGATTGAACCCACATCGGGCTCCCTGCTCAGCAGAGAGTCTGCTTCTCTCTCTCTCTCTGCTTTTCCCTACCACTCATTTTCTCTCTCTCAAATAAACAAAATATTTAAAAAAATAATTCAGTGTGGCTAGCATACAACATGCGTGTATGTAAAAACTAGATTTGAGATTGGAAGAAGTCGGCTAAGGCCAGGCAGTAAAGGTCTCTATCTTACAGACAGTGGGTACTCCTGAAGGTTTCAAAACAAAGGCTTCAGGGAAGATGATAGGGTAGAACCAAAAAAAAGCAAGATTCTAAGAATTTTAAGGATATTTCCTGAGAAAACTATTGAGAAAGAGATAAGATAATACAATAAGCAACTAGGGCTCTAGTTATTAGATATTATAGATATATTAGATAATATAGATATTAGTTATATCTCTAATAACCTCGTTATTAGAGATAATCTGTCCAAGCCAGTGCTGGTGGGCATTTACAAACGAGCTTGGGCCTAGTACATGTCCAGGTGGAATGAAATGTATTTTGGCTTTTCCAGTAGTGGATAGTCAAATAGGACCACAGGGAAATACTGTACATGAAGTTCTGCTACATCTCACATACATACACACACACAGAGCGAGAGAGACAGACTGACAGACAGGGAGGGGGAGAGAAAGAAATTCATAGAAGGTTCTGACTCTTCAAAATTCTGTTTTTCCATTTTAAAAAGATTCATATGGCTCCGTGATCTCTCACCTGTAGTAACCTAGACCCCTTACAATGCACCCATGGGTAAGAAGTCCCTTCTTGGAACATTTTTAAAAAGCTCTTTTTATCTTTCAACAATGGCTTCCAAGCATCTTCTCAACATCGCTTCTCCCCTGCACACCTGCTCGGTAACATTCACTTGATTTTCAAGTCTTACAAGCTGCCTTTGATTGTTGTTATTGTCAGTGTAAAGCAAATAGGCACCCTCTCTCTCCAAGGACCCAACACACTTGGCCTTGACAAATTGTGATCACGGGTTATATTTATAGCAGAGCCCTTTTTCTGACAAGTATTTAAAAATAATTTTGCACTTCACTGAAAACTCCCAGTCATGCTGACAGAGTTGTTCATCCTGAGAAAGTAAAACCTCTCTCTTTCCCTCCATTGACTTACTGATTTAATCTGTGCTCATCACTTGGGGAGAGTCAACAGCGATGTGAGTACCTATTGGGAGAGCTGCTTCTAGCACAGACTGCAGAGTGTATGCGGATCTGGTATCATAATAGTGAGGCTGGCTTTTTATTCCCTGGATTGCCAGCCCTCTCCACGTATTGTATGGGACTCAGAACCCTTTTGTGGATTTTACCTCTGATGCCTTTTCACTCTCAGAAAGCTTTCGATGACAGACTGCAGCAGAGAGAAAACAAACATTTGAATAGGACATAGAAATGTTATTCTAATTTACAGTTGTGGGAGGTAGGTGTAGGGGTGGGGAATGATCCTGATGGAGCCCATGTGGAGAAGCTTGGAGAAACTTTAAAGCACTTCCAAGTGTAGTTGGGTTTTCTCGACCATGTGGACAGATTCAAGATGAGTGTGGCATCTGTGGGAATTTTAATAGTATGGACTTTATATTAAGAAAAAAAAATAAAAAATGATGAACAGGGAGTCTGATGTGGGGCTCATTCCCAGGACCCTGAGATCATGACCTGAGCCAAAGGAAGATGCTTGACTGACTGAGCCACCCAGGTGCCTCTGTTTTTAAAACTTCTTAAAAATAATTTCTTTATTTAAAAATAAAACTTCTTGAGCGCCTGGGTGGCTCAGTTGGTTAAGCAACTGTCTTTGGCTCAGGTCACGATCCCGGAGTCCTGGGATCGAGTCCCACATCAGGTTCCCAGTTCCATGGGGAGTCTGCTTCTCCCTCTGACCTCCCCTCTCATGCTGTCTCACTCTGTCTCTCTCTCTCAAACAAAAACAAAAACAAAAACAAAACAAAAAAAAAAACTTCTTAAAAATAACTTAATAGTCTTATAATGGTCTAAAAAAATAAAAACTAAGGAATAACAGAGATCTAATTCCATGCATGATGACAGTGAACGTTCACAGGCTGGACGCTTAGTACAGTTTCTGAAGGAGAGAAACGAGTCAAGAGGAAGGCATGACTCAATAGTTGAAGCCCCAAGCAAAACACATCTCCTGTACTTAAAGGAAAATGAGTTCAGTACCTTCAACATCAAGGTAAAATGGCAAAAGATTAAAGAGTCCAATTTTGCATAATGTGGCAAATAAAATCTGTATAGCAATGCTTCTTAGACTTCAGTGCACGTGTGAATCATTTTGATGATTTTTTTTTTTTTAAAGCGAAGATTCTGACTCAGCCATTCTGGGGTCTGAGGCACTGCATTTCTAGCAAGTTCCCTGGTGCTGCCAATGTGCTGGTTTAGGGAGTAACAAGAAATAACAATACTGGGATTACATGTGACTATGAAATGAGGCAGCTATAGTCATTTTCAGCAGATTTCAAACCATAAAGAGAACAGTTAGCAGTGTTTTGCTGCTGGAAACTAAGGATCTGGTAAATTTATAATCTGCCCTAAAATTTTCCCTCAGATACTAGAGAAAGGGGGCACCTGGGTGTCTTAGTCAGTTAAGTGTCTGAGTTGGTTTCAGCTCAGCTCATGATCTCCAGGTCAGGTTTCCCTGAGTAGCATGGACTCTGCTTGAGAGTCTCTCTCCACTGCCCCTCCCCCAACCCCCAGGGGAGCACAAGGCCACCCACTCTATCTCTGGCCCTTTCTCTCTCCTCCCTTTCTCCCTTTCAATAAAAAGTAAATAAGTAACTTTAAAAAAGAAAGAGAACAGACAAAGGAATAACAGGAGGGGACATATGGAGCCCCCATTCTATGCCCCGCACTGATGCAAATACTTTGCCTTTATTATCTCATTTAGTCTCCGTAACACCCCTTTGAGGTAGATAGGTAAGAAGATCCAAAACATGACTTCCACAGACTAATCATAAACAAGAGGATACATGAGAGTGTTAAATAAACACTTTCCCATTTATGTAGAAATGTAATTCTGCACAAGTATCAGGTTGAAATAATCTTCCTACCAGAAATTCAGCTACAAAAGACATGGTCCAGTTAGGACCCTGAATATTTAGTGTAAGCTAATTGTATGAGTTCATTGTTAAACCAAAGCCATGCATTTCATGCATTATGAGGGGTTACAAATAACACATAGCAGGAACGTTAAAACTGTAATGTTTAGACCAAAGGTGTAAAATTCCCCTGGGCCTCTGTCCTAGTTAGAACGTATTTACTGTAATTTATTATTAAGTCTGGTAGCCAGAACTAAGAGGCATCAACAAAATGGGGAAGAAGAAAATAAAGCAGGATTTTAAAGTAACTGAAAAACAAAGGAATTCTGAATGTCTCCAAGTCATTTCAGAATTGTGTTATCAATTTTGATAACATAATTTACTGATCCATGCTTCAATTCCAGGGAGTAAAGGAAATCCATCAAACTTCCTGAGATTTTGTGTTTTCCTGAGCAACTCTTTGTTTCCCAGGTTATCCCTTACTGCAAATTCTTACTTTTTCCCTTGATGATACATTCCCATTCCTGGTTTTGTGAGGTTCTTCCCCTATTTCTGTAACATTTTGCCCCATGCCTGGCTACTGTCCCTTCTCTTAGGTTTAGGTTCCCCTAAGCACCATTAACACAAAGCTCTTGTGTGCAACAACCTCTTTTTCAGGGGATTAAAGATAATTCAGTGTTTAAAGCACTGAAAAATTTATGATGCTTTTTCTCTCTCTTCCTCTAGGCATTTTAGAATAGGAGGGGAAAAGTAAATGAGTACACAAGGCACCAATTACCCTATATGATTATTTATTTGGATTTTTATCTTAAATTATTTTGCTTTTTAGCAAACAGTAAATGCATAGAGATATAACTGAAATATGAACAAGGACATAATATAGAGAGTAATTCTTCCCACTCCATTTCCCAGACAACTACAATCCTATTTCCCAGAGGCAACCCCTATTATCCCTTCCTTGTATATTTTTCCAGAAATAATCTATACTTGAGGATTTTGAAAAATAACAAATGTTCTTTAAAAATACATGTATTGCATGGAGCACTGGGTATGGTACATAAACAATGAATTTTGGAACACTGAAAAAAATTAAAATTAAATAAAATTTCTAAAAAATACATTTCTTTTAAGATTGCTCTAAGCATATTCTTAGTCTTTTTGTTGGGTTATAAGACATTGGTTAGAGCCTAGCCCTGAAAAGAGCTTAGAACTCACATTTAATCTAACTGTTCAAAAATCATTTGCCACTTGAACAAGAAATGTATCACCTGTCATCTCTGTCATTCTCCTTGACACTTGCACCTTCCCTTGGGGCTCCTAAGTTTGCCAGCCTCTTATTCAGAATCCTCTCTTCTCAGGAGAGCCTCCCTCTCTAGACTAATTCCTACCAAATCCTTTGTCTTTCAGTCTACTGTTTTAAAATCCTAGTTATGTCATTATACAGAGCAATTTAACATTCTGTGGCTCTTTTTTTTCTTGTTGGTTATTCCCAAGGAGGACTGGCCTCACATAACAAACAATAGAATTCTCTTCCTAAGAGGATTGCTTCTTATCTCTTAAGTAACCCCTCAAACCCCAGCCACTTGTATGATAACACTCCATCCTGTACCTCCTAGCAATTCCATTGTTTTCTTTCCTCAGTAAAGGTTTCTTAAATCATTGACTAGTTCCCAGAACACAAATTATTTCCCCAACTGCCTTTATGGAGAGGAGAGAAAAGACATTCTCGATCACAGCACATGGGCACTAGGCTTGGATCTGAGGCATAGTATCTTCCTCATGCAAAGAATCCTCAGCTCTGTGATAATCGTCTGTGCTCAGCACTGTGAGAACAAAAAAAAAAAAAGGTTTCTAGCTAGAACAAATTCCTACCCCACCTCTGAAAGTCCTGCTTATCACATGAGCTCTCCCATCCCAATCATTCAGGGCAGTAATTTAGGAAAAGGAATTCTGAGTCAGAGAAAATACCTTACAGACCTCGTGTACCAAGGATGAGGGCGGCTCTTCTCTCCTCATGATAGTAGCATGGGAGTTAGATGTCAAAAAGGATAGGTAAATTCTTCATGTTCCTTCATTCCTTTCCTTTCCCTTTCATCCACCCTGCTGCCTGGGTGAGAAGAGATGCTCAACAGATATTAAGCTGCACACATCCCAAGTCATGTACCAATAGTCAGATCCATCAGGCTATGACAAAAATAAAACAAAGGCAAGTTAGACTTTATCCCAGAATCGGATCAGGATAATATCTCTGAATGAATACTGAACAATGGAAAGTCTGTTCATGTAATTTTTCACATGTAATAGACTAACAGAAAAAAAATGGCATCTTAAAGGTGGCTGAATTGGTCAAGTTTAGCTTTTGTTTTTTAAAAGATTTTGTTTTAGAGAGAGCATGAGCGAGTGGGGAGAGGATCTGAGGCAGAGAGAATCTCAAGCAGACTCCATGCTGAGTGTGGAGCCTGATGCGGGGCTTGATCTCATGACCCAAGCTGAAATCAAGAGTCAGATGCTCAACCAACTAAGTCACCCAGTCACCCAGCATTCGCTTTTTAAAAAACAATTTATTTTAAAATAATAAACTCATTAAAGGTTAAAAAATGTGTTTTTGTAGAAATAGTTATATTTTCCAGAGCAAGTATTCAGGAGAAGAGTGACATCCCTTTATAGATTTTGCAAATATTTTTACTATCTAGCTTATAGAAGACAAATTCTTATATCTGCTTTGGCATTCAGTCTGTCATAATGTTACTTTATTTTTTTTTTCTTTAAGCTTTTTTATTTAAACATATAATGTAACCCCACCACCTTCTCCCAACCCCTTCCCCCCCCACCCCCCTCAGTTTGTTTCATGACATTAAGAGTCTCTTTTGGTTTGTCTCCCTCCCGATCTCATCTTGTTTCATTTTTTCTTTTCCTACCACCTTAACCCCCACCTCCATTGCATCTCCACATCCTCATATCAGGGAGATCATGTGATAGTTGTCTTTCTCCAGTTGACTTATTTCACTAAGCATAATACGCTCTAGTTCCATCCATGTCGTCGCAAATGGTAAGATTTCATTTCTTTTGATGGCTGCATAGTATTCCATTGTATATATATACCACATCTTCTTTATCCATTCATCTGTTGATGGACATCTAGGTTCTTTCCATAACTTGGCTATTGTGGACATTGCTGCTATAAACATTCGGGTACACGTGCCCCTTTGGATCACTACGTTTGTATCTTTAGGATAGATACCCAGTAGTGCAATTGCTGGGTCATAAGGTAGCTCTATTTTCAATTTTTTAAGGAACCTCCATGCTGTTTTCCAGAGTGGTTGCACCAGCTTGCATTCCCACCAACAGTGTAGGAGGGTTCCCCTTTCTCCACATCCTCGCCAGCATCTGTCATTTCCTGACTTGTTCATTTTAGCCATTCTGACTGGTGTGAGGTGGTATCTCATTGTGGTTTTGATTTGTATTTCCCTGATGCCCAGTGATATGGAGCACTTTTTCATGTGTCTGTTGGCCATCTGGATGTCTTCTTTGCAGAAATGTCTGTTCATGTCCTCTGCCCATTTCTTGATTGGATTATTTGTTCTTTGGGTGTTGAGTTTGCTAAGCTCTTTGTAGATTTT
>ML099382.1:7370-30080 GCA_003697995.1 Taxidea taxus jeffersonii
TTTTTTTTTTTTTTATGAGGGAGGAAAAGAGAGTGGGTACATGTGAAAGGGGGTGGCAGGGAGGAGGAAAAGGAGAGAGTCTTAAGCAGGCCCCATGTCCGGAGTGGAGCCTGACAAAGGGGCTTGAAGCAGGGCTCGATCTCATGATCCTGAGATCATGATTTGAGCTGGAATCAAGAGTTGGATGCTTAAACAACTGAGCCACTCAGGCACCCCTAAAAGCCCTTTAAATATTTTCAACCTTTATCTGGGTTGTAGTTAGGTTACATGGAGACAGTTTAATTCTTTTGAGTCTTGTACATCAAGAGATAAGAGCAAAGCTTAGGGCTTATTTTGCCTGCTACTGAGACAAAACCCTTCTGAGTATCTTACTTGACACCCCATGAATCACAGGGTTTTCTATTCTGGCTGGTGGGAAGAGAAGTTGGCCCTGTGCAAACTTTGTAGATTGTTCCCTATAATCTTTCCAGGTGGTTTTCCCTGGCCTTGGTTTGTTGTGCGTGCACACACAAACACACACACACAAAACCTGAGTGGGACCCTGTGCACATCCTTGCAGTTCCTTGTGGCTCTCTCTTCTCTGGTCCTGTGCCCCGAGACCTTGAGTTGTCTTGGCCTTCCTGGACTCCCAGTTCCATGGGCTCAACTCAGGGAGACTACTGTTCCTTTTGGATTCCCTCTCCATGCAGCACAGTCTGGATAATATCAAAAACTATTTTTTGTCCAATAGTCCAACGTACTTTGATTTTTTTGTTTGTTTCGGATGGGAGAATAAATCTGGCTCCTGTTACTCCAACTTAGCCAAAAGTGGAAGTCCTAACAGTTTAAAAGGTAAAAATGGATTTTTAAAAATAATTTGTTATGCTAGCACTTTGTATTTTTTCTTTTTTTTTCCTGACAAATTACATTTCATAAATACTTTTGAGATACAGAAAGTTTTAAAGGTGCAGAGAAGAATGTTATAATCTAATTACCCATAATTTAGTATAATTCACTCAAATCTTCATTTCTAAAATCTAACACAATTTTGTGACCTGCTGCTTTTTCTTACGATTATATCATAAGGATGTCTCTATGTCCTTAATGTCTCTCTATAAATATAATTGCATATTCTATGTTTTGCCACCATTATTATGACTTTTCTCTTTTTGTTTGTTTAATATGGCCAGAGATGTAGTTAATTTATTCACTTTTGGTTTTTTGTATGCTATAATTTTTAAAATATTTTAAATTTTCTGTGAAAATTGAGCCAACTATAAACTTTCTATAGTTTTTTCTTTCATTAAATATTTATTTTTCTTGGTAAAGACTATTACAAATAAAGCTACATATTTTCTCTCTGCTGCTTCCTCCATCTGTAATTTAATCTCTAATAATTTTGACTAAGAATATATGGAGAAGTTAATTTTTCATTTATGACTCTAGAAGATGGGTGTTTCCCCACCATCTTCTCCATTTATATGTTGACTATCTTTGCATAAACTCTATAATTTAACTATTTTGGTTGTGATCTTCGAAAAAATACTTGTCTGTTCTTAATGCATTTTTAATCTTGTTAATGAGGAAATAATTTCTTTCAGAAAAATATGTATGTGAGGGCAGAAGAGATACTTATCATATTCTGGATATTATTCTGTAGAATCAAAGTTAAACAGTAAATAAGAGATTGCAAGTATATCAGCATACTTTTTGACATTTCTTTCTGGACTCATCTCACATTCTGTTTTCCTTATTAGCTGACCTAGTTGTAGTAGAGAGAACCAGCTTGTGAATAATGAACTGGAGGGGTAGACAGAGCTCTGGTTCCGGTTCTGCCACCACACTGGACCTTGGATTCCTTGGACCAGACAATCTAGTACCTCCCAAAATTTCAATAATTCTATCTTTGCCTAAACTATGCTAAGCCTCCCTGCTGGACCATAAATAGCATCACAGCCATTTGGCAGCAGCAACCAGAACTGGGATTCATCCTTCCATTCATTTGCTTCACCAAAGATTCATTGAGCATCTACTCTCCCTGCCAGACCTCTGTGCTAAGCAACTGAGAAACTAAAAAGGTCACACTTTGCTTAGTCAAGAAACTTGCTGTTTAAAAAACAAGGCAGCTAGGTGAACAAGTGTCTGTAAGACAGGGTGAGGAGTGCCTATGATTGGGAGTAGTCAGGGAAGGCTTCCCAGAGGAGACAGTTCTGAGAGGAGGGAGGAACAAGAATGAGGCAGGTGAATGAAGGACACTGGTTTGAAACAGCAGATACAGGATTACAAGGCCTAGTATGAAAAGAGAGCAAGGTATAGATTCTTTCTTGGATCTTGAAAAGTTTGTTAGAACAGCTGGAACACTGAGATATGGAGAGAAGGGGAGCAGAACTGATGAGTCTAACTCCGGACAAGTTGAGTCTGGAGTGTTAGTGGAGAGAAAATTCAAGTATGTCTGTCACCAGGCAGTTGTACATAAGAGCTGAGAGATCTGGTTAGAGATACGAAGAGAGTCATCAGCATGAAGAGGTCACTGAAGCCACAGGAGCAGATGAGATCACTTAGGAGGAATGGGTGGAGCAGCGTTACTGTAGTTCACAGAATAAGGAGCTATGGATTATCTTCAAGGAATTCATGGAGTGGGTACAAAATTTTGTAAAAATTTCCATCATATTTCCTTTAAATGTCACCTTAGTATAAAATAAATTTTATTTATTTTTTTAAAAATACAGGTTTTTTTGGTGTGTGTGTTTTTATTTGTTTTTTAGATTTTACCTATTTATTTCAAAGAGAGCATGAATGGGGGGGATGGGGAGAAGAGGCAAATGGAGAAGCAGACTCCCGGCTGAGCAGGGAGCCCAATGTGGGGCCTGGTTGCAGGACCCTGAGATCACGACAAGAGCCAAAGGTAGGCGGTTAACCAACTGAGCCACCTAGGGGCCCCTAAATAAATTTTAAATGTCTAATTCTGTTCTTGTGCACTCATCATTATGGCTTGATAGTCTAGAAAAATTTTTGGTTTTCAGAAATAAAAGAGAGCATACTCTGTCATTACTATTATCTACATGTTCCTTCATTTACTCTGGGCCCCTGCTAAGCTAAAAGATGCTAGCACAAAGGACTAAAGCTAAGTTAATGAATTCAACCTTTAGTTTTACTAATATCAATTACACAACAAACTTTTTCTGCAAAGGCCCAGATAGGAAATATTTTTGGTTTTGCAGGCAATAAGGTTTCTGGTACAATTAACTCTGCGTACCAAGCACACTGTGTATTATCATACGTAAACCAATGAGGAGGACTGTGTTACAGTAAGACTTTATTTACAGAAACATGTGGCGTTTTTTTTTTTTTCTTCCAAAAGAAGTCCTCATTTGCAAAGGCCGAAACTGTTCCAGAACTTGAATTTGTACTCACACAAAACCTGGCCATGAAGCTTTTTGCCAGGCTGTTGATAAAGCTGGAATGAGTTTATAACTTAGCGCAATGGAAGACATTTAAAAACACTGCCTCTTCAAATGTTCTTTTCCTCTCCAGAAAACCTGACAACCCCACCCCTATTATTTGGAATTAGTTCACGGAAGAACTGCAAGCTCTGTCATTTCATTTCAATTCGCAACTGGACGAAACAACTACTCTCTTTATCGCACGCAGCATCTGGGTTTTGTTTGTAGTAGGAATGCTGACTTGATCAATGATGAATTCTTATGTTGTGAAAAGCATTTTCTGTCAATCTAAATTTGGACTAGAAGAAAAATCCAGGTACCAGATAGAGTGCTTGTGATGGGTAGCAACACATTCAGTTCTGTTGCCCAGAGAAGAAGTAAGCCCCACCCACTCATGATCTCAACCACTGTGTACACGCTGACAGGGCAGTAGCTCAAAGAGGAGACCCACAACTCTGAAAGAAATCTTGTCCACTTCATTGGAAATGGGGTTCTGAAGAACTGCCTTTTTTTTTTTTTTTAAAGATTTTATTTATGTATTTGACAGATGGAGATCACAAGTAGGCAGAGAGGCAGGCAGAGAGAGAGGAAGGGAGGCAGGCAGAGAGAGAGGAAGGGAAGCAGCCTCCCTGCCAAGCAGAGAGCCCGATGTGGGGCTCGATCCCAGGACCCTGGGATCATGACCTGGGCCGAAGGCAGAGGCTTAACCCACTGAGCCACCCAGGCGCCCCAAGAACTGCCTTTCTAAGGTGTTTGTCAAGAAACGGGAGAGGGATACGAAATTCCTGGTCTTCCAGAGAAGAGGTGCTGAGGCACGTGACTGAAAATGGACAGAAGTACTGTTTTTATTTCTCTATTGCGTAAGAGAAAAGAATCCTTTGGGGAATTTACTAATGTTTGGGTTACTCATAGTTATTTCTTTTTGCCAATGAATGAGACAAATCTTTTGATTTAAGGCTCTGTAATCAATATTCTGAATGCTACTAAGAGTCTATTTGCTGCATGGGCTAAGCTGCCATTTTGGAAGAGGAGTGGAGAGCCAGGTAAATACACAGGTCTTCTAATGCTGGAGGAAGTACTTCTGCAGGCCAGAATAAAGTGAAAAAGCCTTGTCAAGTTCTCTGCATACAGAAATTGTAAGACATATGAAAGTGGCCTTCAAACGGTTCAGACAATATTGTTATTAAAATACAGATTTATAATCATTTTCTTGCCCATACAGATAGTGTCAGCGAATAAACCAGCCAAAGATGACTTCATTGTCTTGAGGACAAAGGAACTGATGTGACATAATTCTGAGTAAAAGATCTTTGAGAATTCTGGTGCTGTCTGACACAAGTCTCCCTAGATAACTTAATTTAATAGTCAAAGGATTTTAGCACTTGTTGCCACAAGAATGAAAGTCTAAATTGATTTGGCTGTCAAAGTTGATAAGCATATTGCTATGTAAAAAAAAAATCTCTATGTAACCTCAACATTTTATTCAAGTCAAATAGCAGTCTTCTCATGGAAATTCATTTCTTGGCAGACTTATAATTTACTTTTTCTTTCATTTATAAAATGAAGGGATTTATTTCAATTTTTCCCCAGGAACCTGCCATTAATTTTGCATCAAAGTTTGATTAAATATCATGGATTAATCAAATGTGTTTTATTGCGACTAATTAGAGTCTGAAAGTGATAGAAGTAAAATATAAAAGGACATCATCACCTAGGACAAAGAGAATGGAAGAGAGACAATGCAAACAAAAGGTTAAAAAGGAAAAAACTCCTGGAAGCCAGGAAGTTCCTCATACTGCAGAAGAAGAGCTTTCAACTTAAGCAGCTAGGAGTGCTGACACCAATAAGAAGCCTGAGATGCTTTGTAAAGAGGGTTATCCCTACATAAACTATCAAAATCGAAGTCTCCAACATAATGAAAAAACTGTACGCCCATTTTGAGTTCATGTACTTCAACCCATTGTCTGAAGAGGGCTTTCATAAGATTCTTACAGGGACCCATGACAGAAAGTAAGAACATAAGAGAATGTACCCTGCAGACAAAATTCAAAAAATTTTAGAATCAGGTCCTTCTGGATCCTCTGATTAATCATGTTAGCTGTCAGGGAGTGATAAGCCTCCAACTATTTAACCACTAGTGGCAAGAGATGAGTCTGGAGCCCGGGTCTCCTGACTCCCATGGCAGCACCTTCCTCTCCGGCACCCTGCCCCGCCGTGAGTGCAGGGGAACGCCTGCGCCATATACCTAGGAAGCAGCACAGAGGAGCAGTCCTCATACCTGATCCTGGGTACTGGAAGACATTCTGCTGCATCTGAGGATTGATTCCAGTGCCAAACTGTCCTCCCATGTTTCCTGTCATGCCTCTGTTCACCATGCTGTTGCGGTTGGCCAAGGCTGACTCGGGATTTGCGGCCAGTTGTGAAAACGGGCTAGTTGAAGCAGGTGGGGTTCCTGGATTTGTACCGTAGTTGGGTGGGTAGGGAAACTGCTGCGGAGCACCCTGAGGAAGACGGGGGTTCCCCATTTGAACTGGCAGTCCAGATGAGGGAGGGAGATTGTTCCCAAAGCTTTGTTGCCTCATGAGCATGGCTCTTTGCTGCTGTATTAGCTGCCTCTGCCGGTGCTGCTGGCTGTACAACTCCCGCTGGCGCTGCGCCAACATCTGGGCGTTCAGGGGGGGCTGTAAAAGAGAAAAGCAATCTTTGCCTATGAATATTGTTATCATCATCCCCTACTTTGGGAAGCTTACAGGATAAAGCCTAGTAGCTTGGGGCAACAAAACACGTAGCAATTATCACTATGACTTCGAACTTGTCTGATGTGATGTGGCTAGGAGGCTTTTTTTTCTTTTTCATTTCTCCCAAATTTACTGCTTCTTAGTTCCTCTCTTTTCTCACTGAGATCATTTATTCCACTTTACTTAAATGAATAAAATGTGATTATAGTTGATTTTAATTTTCTTCCTTACTTTCCTGTATTTTCCAAATTATGTATAATGAGCATGCATTATCTTTACAATTGGAAAAACCTACAAATACCATTTAAAAAGGAAGAATCAGAAATCTAGGATCCAATGCCAAACAAATTGTTACTTAAAAAGAAAATAATTAGAAATAAAATAATAAACAGAAATAAGTGGAACCAGCTATTTTTTTTTTTAAAGATTTATTTCAGAGAGAGAGCATGCACAGGGGAAGGGGCAGAGGGAGAGGGAGAAAAGCAGACTCCCCGCTAAGCACAGGGCCAGACACAAAGCTCGATCCCACAACCCTGAGATCATGACCTGAGTTGGATGCTTAACCAACTGAGCTACCCAGGGGCCAGAACAAGCTACTTTATAACACTGTTGTAATAAAGACTACTCCTGGCATCAGAGTATGTGTTTTAATAGCTATAATACTAAGAATGACAAAAGCAGCAGTAAAATTAGGTTAAAATCACTTTTTTGGTCTAACTCGTAAAGCAACATGGAATGTCAATAAAGCCTTCCTCAGAAGATTTCAATTTAGATTGAGTATCTGATCAAGGCAGATAGCTCCTCTAAAATTAAACTTGCAAACAGATATAGTCTAATTTAGAAGAAACTGTGACATATGACTTTCTAATAGAAATCATCTTTATGTGAATTCCAAAAGTGAGGTCTTGTTTCTTTATAACCTAACTACCCTTGCATGAGCTAATCAGTGGGATTTTTAAGACAGGGAAACCCAAGTATGGATCCATG
Source organism: Taxidea taxus jeffersonii (assembly GCA_003697995.1). Lineage (NCBI taxonomy): Eukaryota > Metazoa > Chordata > Mammalia > Carnivora > Mustelidae > Taxidea > Taxidea taxus. The sequence continues at coordinate 14,518 of ML099382.1, forward strand.
AAGATGCCAATATCTGCTGCTTAACAGTAGTTTTCTTTTTCCTTTTCTTTTCTTTAGAGAGAGAGCAAGCAGGGGAAGAGCAAGAGAGAGGGAGAGAGAACCCCAAGCAGACTCCGTGCTGATCATGGAGCCAACGGGGGGCTCGATCCCAAGACCCTGAGATCATGACCAAAGCTGAAACCAAGGGCTGTATGGTTAACTGACTGAGCCACCCAGGTGACCCATGAACAGCAGTTTCTATCTGTAACCCTTTTGGTTACAGTTGGCTTCCTGCTTTTGCCCTGAATCCATCTAGGTACACTTTATGGAGGAAAGAAAAGTTTTGAGTGCATCCTGTCTAAAATTCCTCATCTCTCAAATTTTTGTGTCACCCTGGTTAAGAAAACATGAAGTGTTTGAAGCAAAAATACTAAAGTATGTGTGGAAGTTAAGTAGGGAGTGAGTACTAGACAAAACGTAGAAGGCAACCCAGTTCTTTTTATGTTTAAATTTCCAGTGGCCCTGGGTTCATGTACAAAGATTGCTAAAATAAATAAAAAACAGAAAATGCTGATGCTCAGACTGAGCAGAGAACACAACAAGGTAGTTAAGATAACTCAGCAATGTGACTGGGTTTTGATCAGGCTTCCAGTTCCACCCACACAGTTTCTTATCTAGGGGTCTTATAACTGGTCCTATTCAGGATACTAGTAAGTGTTCTACTGATTCATCTGGTATCTAATAGCAATGACAACACCACCGCCAAAACCAAACAAAGGTCTCTTGGCTTTAGATTAAATATCAGCAAGGGGTATCACAAGTTGATTATCAATTCATTCTAGAAGAAAGTTGCACTACTACCTTAAAAGATCAATTCACAGACCATCTCGGCCACTCAAGTCAACACTTTAAGAAACACAGCTTGGGTTAGAGAAGTGTTAACAATGTCTGGTTTTCTCACATTACCTGAGGTGTAATTTGCTGCTGCATGCCTGATCTCATATTGATGCCGACAGGAGCGTTTGCTGCAAACTGGTTCAAGATAGCTTGTCGATTTTGGTGGATCAACTAGAGAAAAGTATAACAATGAGATATCATATTTTTACATACAAACATATACTTTGCCCTTTTAGAGTAACACAAACTTTATACTGATAACTAACAAGTTTTAGTGTTACAAGTTCAGTAAGATTATTTCAAAGGCTGGCGATTCCAAACATTTTATCAAATATTTCCCACCAACAGAACACCAAATAGGACAGAGCATTTAAAAGCAGAATCCACATACATGTGCACACATGCACACAGGTATATACACATATACATACATATAGCGTACTTTTATTTTTTATTATTTATTTATTTATTTATTTTTTAAAGACTTTTATTTATTTGCTAGAGAGAGAGAGAGCAAGCCAGAGTACCAGCAGGGGAAGCAGCAGGCAGAGGGAGAAGCAGGCTCCCAACTGACCAAGGAGCCCGATGCGGGACTCAATCCCAGGGCCCTGGGATCATGACCTGAGCCAGAGGTAGCTGTTCAACCAACTGAGCCACCCAGGCATCCCTATTTTTTATTTTTTTAAGTAGGCTCCATGCCTAGCATGGACCCCAATGTGGGGCTTGAACCCACAACCCCGAGATTAAGACCTGAGCTGAGATCAAGAGGCAGATGCTTAACTGACTGAGCCACCCAAGTGCCCCCATATATCATACTTTCAAAATCATGCCACTACTTAGTTATTTCAGATAAGTACAATAATAGAGAGAAAAGAAACATCAGCCCTACATCTTAAACTACAGTATAAAAGTAAGTATATAATAGGGCACATTTTACAAAGGTCTGGAAGATTAACGGAAAAGTTGAGGCTTTGGAGGCTGACTGTCAGATGGGTACATATTTGGGGAAATCCAACGTGATTTCATCGCTGGGGAGAATTATGTAAGAAACAAATGGTTTGAGAAAATAGACTATTTATTTAACTAGAAGAAGTAATTACTTTAGACCAGCATTTCCCAAATTGGTGTTCTAAAGAACACTGTTCTGCAGATATTAATAGATGTGCCAGGAAAATAGCATGCTGTGCTGTATTAAGTATTGGAAATGATGGGTTACACAAGGTGAAACAGATTTCTTTACTGCAGTAATTCTATGAGCCTTTAACTGGCCAAAGTACACTGTGAATCTTGTTTTCACGAACCTTTTTTTTTTCTGACATATTGCCATTAACATTTATCTCCTAGAATAATTTTGTATGGAACACTAGTTTGGAAAATGCTGTCAATATCAGGCTTAGAATTCCAGGTCATAGGCATGCCTTAACTTCATCAGGTAACAAAACAAGCATCCTGGGAACTGATATTTCCTGATGAACAATCTATAGCTTAAAGAATTTCTTGCTCAATCATTTGAGGTGAATAAACTCTTCAGAGAGATAATAAAAATATCAATGCTATTTTGTGTTTATATGATGCTTTATAACATAAATTACTAAAAAAGATATTAACACACCCATATATTTTAATATATCTAATATTTTAATATATTTAATATATTTAAATATATGAGATGCAAACTGGAAAGACTGAAAGCTTCTTGTGTGTGTGTCTGTTTTTAAAGATTATTTATTTATTTATTTATTTGAGAGACAGATCACAAGTAGGCAGAGAGGCAGGCAGAGAGACAGGAGGAAGCAGGCTCCCTGCCGAGCAGAGAGCCCAATGTGGGGCTCAATCCCAGGACTCTGAGATCATGACCTGAGCTGAAGGCAGAGGCTTTAATCCACTGAGCCACCCAGGTGCCCCGCGAGACTGAAAGTTTTAGAACAGAATCCAAATTGCTGTGAACAGTGATTAAATCTCCCATCTCCAAACAGCTCAATTCTTAATTCTAGTTTCATTAATTTTTTTGATTCCCATTAGATCAGAAAACAAACTGGGGGAAAAGCTTACTTTAATATAAATGTAAAAATTAAAACTTCCAGGCTTTTATGGAATAGGATAGAACATTCAGAATTGTTTAAAAATTAAAGATATGAACATTATGGTTTTAAAAGTCAAAGGGACTCTTGGGGTGCCTAGGTGGCTCAGTTGGTTAAGGCCTAGAACACAAGCGCTACAGACTGGGGAAACCTGAGCAACACCAGAGGACGGGTTCGGTTCCAGTCTGGATCCCAGGGTACTGGGATTGAGCCTTGTGTCCTTGGGCTCCCTGCTTGGGGAAAGCCTTGTTTCTCCCTCTCCCTCTGCTCCTCCCCCTGCTCCTGCTCACACACCCTCTCTCTCTCTCTCTCAAATAAATAAAATCTTAAAAAAAAAAAAAAAAAGATAAAAGTCAAAGGGATTCTTAAGTACAAAAATCTACATACTTCTTTAAATTCTACAGGCCACAGACGTAAGTAAATAAACCATTAATTTTACAAAGATTTAGCAAAAAAAATTAAGTGTATGCAAGATAATATGTAAAGTTTGAAGGCTACAGAGGTGAGCAAATCTCTGTCCTCTGGGAATTCTGTCGAGTGGCAGAGGCCAATACAGAAGGGTGCCACCTACAAGTGCAACACTTGCATACCCAGAGACATCTACAAGGTGCTCAAGCTTAGAGAAGGAGAGAAGGCAGGCAGGGACCAAGAGCACGAGTGCACGCAGTAGGACCTTGAAAGATGAGAATGCTAGGTGGCAAGAAGGATGGTAGAGTTAACTTAAGGCAGAAAGTACGGCAAGTCTAGACACAGAAGACAATGCAAGGAGGATAGGGGGAAATACATTAATCTTAGCAATGAAGAGAGGTAACATTGCCAGGGGAGTGGGAGTTGGGTTTCCAAACTTACAGCTTTATATATTCTTTGGATTGTGAAATAATGAGAGAATTAAATGGGTGGGGAGGGAGGAAAGATACTTGAGAAGTAGTAAAAACGAGAAAATAACCTTAGGAAATAAAATACAACCTTAGAAAATAAATAGTCTATTTTTAGCAGTAGAAGAAATTATTCTAAAGCACATTCTGTTAAAGACAAATTTATCTATTTCTGCCCTTGAAATAATTATCTTCATCTCCCCCTCCCCTCTCTCTGTGTACAACCTGACTAATGCTGTATACAGCTGTTTCACTCTGACCTGCCTCTTCCCTCTGATTACTAAAATGCTCCTCATTATCTAGCAAGCAGGTCAAGTTCTATTCTTCCTAGGAAGTCTTCCCAAAACGATCACTATATCCTTTAACAAGTCGGAAATCTTGACTTTTGGTTGGTGGAAGGAGAGAGGTCAGGAGTCTTCAGAGCTGGGGACATAAATTCAGAAGTCTATAAATGCCAGGTCAAAAGGTTGTATTATAAAAGGAAATGTGGAGTTTGCAGCCAGTGGAACAGTACAAACTCAGCCTACACGCACAACTAACACACACACACACACACACACACACACACACACATTCAGAGTTCAGGCTGGCTGACATTTTGTCTGTCTGAATGGACTTTTTTTTTTCAATGCCATATCAAGAAATCCTTCCATAGGAAACCTAAAAGATGATTATCTTGCCTAGAGGGTGTCAACCAGTGATAATTCTGCCCCAACAAGAGAAATTTAGCAATGTCTCAAGACACTTTTGGCTACACAACTTGGGGAAAGGTTGCTACTGGCATCTAAGGTAAAGGTCAGGGATGTTGTTAGACATTCTTAAATGAACAGGAAAGCCCCCATAACTAGAATTATCTGCCCCAAAATGTCAATAGTGCCAAGACTGAAAACCCTGATTTAGCCACATGTAAATTGACAAGGGTTTTTTACTTTTTAAGATTGATTTATTTATTTACTTGAGAAAGAACATGCGTGGAGAGAGAGGGTGAGAGAATGTGAAGCAAACTTTGTGCTGAGTGCAGAGCCCCATGCGGGGCTTGATCCCATGACCGCAAGATCATGACCTGAGCCAAAACCAAGATCCGATGCTTAACTGACTGAGCCACCCAGGTGCCCTAACAGCTTCTTTTTAAAGAAGCTATTCTTGGGGTGCCTGGGTGGCTCAGTGGGTTAAGCCTCTGCCTTCAGCTCAGGTCATGATCCCAGGGTCCTGGGATTGAGCCCCGCATCGGGCTCTCTGCTCAGCAGGGAGCCTGCTTCCCCTTCTCTCTCTGCCTGCCTCTCTGCCTACTTGTAATCTCTGTCAAATAAATAAAATCTTAAAAAAAAAAAACAAAGAAGCTCTTCTTCTATCAGGCAGTTTTCATGGCCAGAATTCTAGAGGTGAAATTAGCTTCCCTCTACTTTCAGCCCTTTGATCTTTCTGGTCACTTCTATTTTCTCTAATATATAAAAAATAATCAATAGTGGTTCTTCTACCAAATCCATACATTTTCTCCAGTACTCTAACACATAACACATGTGGACTTGACTTGTTTTGAGATGGCTAAGTATATACATTTCTTTATGTGTCTCCAATGTTACTCCCTTTCATAGTATTCTTTGAGAGTATGAAGGCCCTGGCTGGAGAAGAAGAATACAAAACTAGAATAGAATAATCACATCTTTTATGAGCCAATCTTACATAATTTTCTAGAAGCAGTAGGTCTACCCATTTTTGCTGTTATCCTTTTCTCAAAATAGAACTTTAGGAATTCTTTATTGTTATCATGGATATATTTCTTGAGACTTTGCTTATTTGACATGTGAGCAAACACTATATCTAAAGGCTTCATTACAACTTTGTATTTCTTCTTAATCACTAGCTCCCTCCTTCATTTTTACTGTTCCTTAAAAGTTTTAACCAATGAATCTCTATTAGTTTTCTAGGGTGTTTTTCCTCCTCCTCTCCCCCAACTGGGGATTACTCAAAACTGTATAATCAAATGTAAAACTGTAGAATCTTTTTACTCCTTGTGTACCACATTCCCGTCAATGAAATATACTTATAGTCAAGAAACATGTTTTTAAACTGATCTTAAAATCCATTAAAAAGAAAGAAACTATGATGTAGACCTGAGTTTGTACCTTTCTTTTTTCAAATCATCAGGCACTGTCCTAACTTCCTGCCTATGAGATGCTTTATATCTCCTGTGTTTGGCAAGAGGGAAGGAGGAATGAGAGGACATGACCAACAAGTAGAGAGATGGTATCAGTCTAGCAAGATAAGTGTATTATGAACACCATGTTATGAATCTGATGTATTCTGGACACGAATTCTTTGTCACTTACACAGTGTTGCAAGTATCTTCCCTGAGCCTACATTTAACCTTGTTTATGGTGTCTTTTATCTTATAAGTTTTAAATTTTAACGCAAACATCAAACTTTTCCCTTATGCCTTTTAGGGGCCACATAAATCTTCTCATATTCATATTTAGATCATTAAAATACCTAGAATTTATTTTTGTGTATGGTATGAGATTAAGGAATATAATTTTTCCCCTCAAGGACAGTCCAATGTGCTAGCATTTATTATACAGGCCATTTCATCTCACCGACACTGCTAAGATCTTTATTATATGTACTATCTCACTCATTCAATCCACATACCACCTACAAGGTAGACAAATTATTTATTATATTTCTTTTATGGATATAATCAGAAATCAGAGGCTTTAAAAGGGTAAATAATTTGACCGTCAAGCCACCTAAGTTAAGTTAGAACTAGGACTTGAAATTAGAGATCTTATAACATTATAAAATATTGGCTTTCTAATATAATTTAGTTCCTTCTTTCTCTTCCTTCCTGAATTTGTAACACTGTAGGAAATTGCTTTACTTTTTTTTTTTTTTTTCAGATTTTATTTATTTATTAGCTAGAGAGAGAGAGAGTGCGCGAGCACAGGCAGACAGAGAGGCAGACAGAGGCAGAGAGAGAAGCAGGCTCCCTGCCGAGCAAGGAGCCTGATGTGGGACTCGATCCCAGGACACTGGGATCATGACCTGAGCCGAAGGCAGCCGCCCAACCAACCTTGCTTTAAATACTTTAAAGAGCGGCACCTGGGTGGCTCAGTGGGTTGGGCCTCTGCCTTCAGCTCAAGTCGTGACCTCAGGGTCCTGGGATCAAGCCCTGCGTTCGACTCTCTGATCAGTGGGGAGCTTGCTTCCCCCTCTCTCTCTGCCTGCCTCTCTGCCTACTTGTGATCTCTCTTTCTCTGTCAAATAAATAAATAAATAAATACATACATACATACATACATACATACTTAAAAGAAAATCCAAAGCAATATACACAGATGATTTAAAAAATACAAAAAGGTTAAGAAGAAGAAGCAACAATCTATAGCCCTGGTCTTGCTTCTCAGAGACAATACCTTTTTTTTTTTTTTTTCAAGTGGGGTTTGAACTCATGACCCTGAGATCAAGACCTGAGCTGAGATTAAGAGTAGGATGCTTAACTGACTGAGCCACCCAGGCCCCCCGCCCCCAGCCCTGGAGACAATACTTTTAACTATTTGCTTTTTTGGTTCTTAATGCTTATCTCTGTATTTGCTGCTTAGACAATCTTAAATATTTATGCTATGATACCCACTCATCACCTGTCAGGAGAGAGAAGATTTAATTCACTCAGCTCCCCAGGACCCCCAAACTATCCTTTCCTCCATTCTCCTAATGCAGTAACATCAGTAAGCTTCAATCACTCCAACTTTAAACAACATAAATATCATTTTCTGTTTCAATAATCATAACAGTATCTCTTGATGCTCTGCCTTATAAATTAAGCTACATATTTCTCTTTATTAATTTAATAATATATGATGCTCATCCTAAATATCTTTTATCACAAAAAACAGAATTAAATTGCTTTTAAACAGTGAGTCTCAAGAGTACTTTGTTATGAGCCAGCTGTCTTTAACTGAATGAAAGTCTCCTTTACCTTATCCTCGCCGACCAAGGATGGTTTTTGGAGTCTTTCACAAAGGTTGTGGGAGCACTTCCACCTGACACCTTTATTCTAGCCCATGGGCGATGTCAGTGCGGCAGGAGTTAGCAGAGGCCTCTCCGAGCGGCCCCTGCGGACCTGGCCGACTCACCTGCTGCTGGCCCTGCAAGCGCTGCTGAAGCTGGAGCCGCAGCTGGTTGGGCGCGGCCGGAGGTCTGTTCAGCGGCTGCCGGGGCTGCATGCCCATGCCAGGTGAGAAGGCGCCTCGGGGAGGCGTCACTTGGACAGGCATAGTCCCCAGCGAAGGTTTTTGCCTGACCATGCCTTGGAAAGGGGTAGAGAGATTGGCAGTAGGTGAAGGAGATGAATAAGGCTGGGAATAAAGGTTGGGTCTTTCTTCCATCATCAAAGGTGGTGTTGCTTGTTGTGGTGGAAATCTCTCTGATAAGACATCTAATCCACCTCCCTGTTGGAAAATGAGCCAGAACATTTCACAAATAAATTACTGCCAATAAATGACATGCTTCTCTATATAAACTTGGATCTGGGAACACGTTATCTCTAGAAAGTTTTATTATAAAATATTATGCTGAATTCATGAAGTTCTCTAGGAGTTTGCTACCTAAGGGAATCACTTATGAAAGTTCCTTCTGAAATGGAATAACAGATCAACTGAGATGTTCAAAAATCTCAGAAAAGAGACAAAAACATGGTTAAAACAAAGGCTCGAATCAATGGAATGAAGCCAAAAGGTTTGAAAAGAACCACACTGCAAAGCCCAAGAGTCAACAAATATTACATTTAGTAGTTTGCCATGGGAAGTATTATTATAGGAGGGATTAGTTAGGCATTTTTCTATCCCAAATAGAGAAATCATGCTTTCTTTCCTCTTAGTTGAAAAAAAAAAATTTATAGCTGGCCTAAAAGAATGTCATATGGCTTTTAAAATTGATAACTATTATTCATTGTAAAAAATATAACTTAAATTATGACCTGGTGTGCATGTGTGCACGTGCACACGTGTGTATGTAACTGAAAAGAAAGTTGTATGAAATATAACTTCCCCTTTTTCTTATGTTCTACTACTTTAAAAATGTGGTCATGAAGCACTAAGTTGATTTTTCAACCTCACCATGTGAAAAATGCCCGAAGGTGGAGTATCATGGGATGTGCAGGTTGATGTCTAGCATGAATGAAGGATAAATCAAGTCCTGGGATAAGAAGTCATTATATAAATCTGGATTCTCTTCTAGGGAGACCCTCTAAGATTCTGGTCCATAGTGAAAGGCTAAGACTTTCTAATTCTAACTATTTCTAATTATTATGAATTTTTTTGTTTAAAAAAACCTCATTATTTAGCTATATTTTGATAACTTCCTCAAGAATAAGTTATAAAACTACTTAAACACAGTGAGACCAATATTGAAAGATCTTGCTTAAAAATAATTTTCTAGCTTCTCAGGATTGTATCCTTTAAATAATGCCAGTTTTAATGAATACCTGGACGAGTTTGTCAATTCCCAGAGCTCTATCTAGTTCAGCTAGCTCAGTTTCATCTTTGCCGCTGAGGAAGGACACGAGCTGTTCAAGAAGAGCCTTCTCATCATTTCTTCCTTCTACTGTTGTTGGTGGACAGAGAAGCTCATCTAATTGTGAACTAATACACTGGCTATAGAATCAAAAGATAAAAGAGTTTAAGACTGATATAGCAAATAAGTATTCAATCTCAATAACACAAACATAGATATATACACACATATATATGAGATACACACAAATATGCAAATCTTGTTCTAGAAAATTCTGTGGAGATGCTTTTTCAACCAACTCTCACACAATGAAATGTTCTATACTTATGTGTAGAAATTTATAAATGTTCTGTATGAAGCTTGAATATATTCTCACTGTTTTGTCAGTCACTGAAATTTGCTTCCGTATTCTTCCTCTTAGCTTACAGAAATAGCTTGAAAAATTAACTAAACATAGTTAAGAAAGGGAAAAGAATTCTTCATGAAAGTCAAAAGTAAAAATCAATCAAAATCTCAGGGAAAAAAATCATCTAGCCTACAGCAAAATTTATTCTATTTATACTTAAGTTTCAAAGATGATCAAATTATATTGATTTAATCATAAAATAACATGATTACCATTTAGAAAAGAAATCAAACTAGGAAAATGAAACATTCTCAGTGTTAAGCAACAAGAAAACCTGTTGATTACACGAAGGAAATACACAGTCTAATCCACCTGATACCAACAGATGCAAAAAACTCAGAAATATGTGGAAAATAATACTAATAATACAAACATAATTATAAGGAATCTTCTCTGGGGAAGGTAAATGGGAATACAGTTCATAGTTAAAGCTCTAAACCACACTCAACACTGTCTAGTCATCCTTTGGTTGCTATGCATGAGATGTACTCTAATGTTTTGGAATGGAGCTATTCATGTCAATTAAGAAATTAATTTCTAATCAAGATGGGACACTGAGTAGATATAAAAAGTACTTTCCCTTCTTATATCATCTTGCTCCAAAGGGAAACACTGGACAAAATAAGTATACAACTAAAAGCTCAAGAGCTTTTATAGTAATTGTTACATTGAGTTCAATTCATCTACAGATCTCAGAAATTTTATAGTAATCAATCAAAGCGAAACAAGAGATGAAAAAGAAAACAACTGCTGCATACTATATCAATTTTTGGTAATTACAATACATACTAGCCTTGCAGTCACACAGTAAATAAACCTGTTTAACATGGGGTCTTCCTTATCCCCCTTTCCTTTTTCTTTTTTTTTTTAAGATTTTATTTATTTATTTGAGAGAGAGAGAGAGTGAGAGAGAGCATGAAAGGGGAGAAGGTCAGAGGGAGAAGCAGACCCCCCGTGGAGCTGGGAGCCTGATGCAGGACTCAATCCCTGGACTCCAGGATCATGACCTGAGCCAAGGCAGTTGCTTAACCAACTAAGCCACCCAGGCACCCATCTATCCCCCTTTCTTTCGTTAAACATTTACTTCTACTACTATCTCATAAAATAAAATGTAGACTGGAATCCAGTCTGGGAAATAGTTCTTTGTTGTAGAAGTTGGTATCTGATATTTTATAAGGTAGGAAATGTATTACTCACTCTTCTGGCTTATTCTGATTTACAGTAGTTACTGTATTATTTGCCCATGGAATCTGGTCACCTGTTCCTGGCTGTCCAAACTGGTTATCGATTGCTTCCAATTCCAGCTCCGGTAACCCTGATTACAGAAGAAAAGGTAAGAAGTCAGTATCACAAAAATACGTAGACAGTAATTTTCAGAAACAATATATTGTATGGAAGAATGAGATTTCCCCTATAAAATATTATTTCAGTGGTACAATGGCCCCTTTTTCAGAAACTTAAACTGTCTAGAATGCGGCCACATAATAACCAGTGAGAAAGTAAGAAAAAGTTCTGAACCAAAGAAAATCTGATGTAAAAAAAAGTTTGCACATAAGTTGATGTTACCATAGGGAGACTCACTCAGAACTTTGTCAGAAAAAAATTTTTTTTTCATGTTTTAGATCTTATTTTTAAGTAATCTCTATACCCAATGTGGGGTTTGAACTCCTAACCCTGAGATCAAGTGGTGCATGTTCCACTGACAGAGCCAGCCAGGCGCCTCCCAAAATTATTTCTTTTAAAGATAATTATAACAATTTTGGCTACTGCTTTTTCAGTCTATAGGACATTAGGATCTGCTACAGGTAGGGATAGAGTGTTATCATGACACGAGAGCAGCAAACGCAAGATAAAGTATGTTCTGGAACAGGCAGGAACAGAAACTAAGGGGCACAGCAGTCTGGGGTCATTCTGAAAATGGACAAAGCTTTTGCAGCTGTTAACTGAAAACACGGCTATATAAGAGTGTAACAACCGATGCTTATGATGATGACAAATGAAGAGACAGGTTCAGTTATGTTTTATAATGGAAGAAAATATACATGCATTCTAGAAGGTTTTTGTTTAGGCATTTTTTGGGAAAACACGATTATTTCTATACTCTTTAGACTAGGAAAAATTGTGAATAACCTAAATTCCAAAAATGTTGGGACTGATTAAGGAACCATGGTATAGATATTTATAACGTGCCATTAAATGAAAAAGAAAAAAAAAACATAAGCCAAGATATTATGTTCAGAATGGTTTTAGTTTTATAAATTATTTTGTGTATATTAGTAGGAAAAAGTTCTGAAAGGATATGTATATCTTTGGTTGCTTTTTGATTGTCATATTAAGGATGACTTTTCTTCTTTTTTTACTTTGACCTTTTTTTAATGCTTATAATGGTTATCTGTAATTTCTGAAAATGGATATATATAAATTATTATTGTTATGGGCTGAAATGTTTTCCCCCAAAATTCATATGTTGAAGCTCTAACAATGAGTAGCTCAGAATGTGACTGTATTTGGAAACAGAGTGTTCAGAAATGTGATTAAGTTAAAATAGGGCCATTAAGGTACACTCTGATTCAACAGGACTGGTGTTCTTATAAGAAAAGGGGATTAGGACAGAGACAACACAGACAGAGGGATGACCATGAGGCCACAGCAAGGAAGCAGCCATCCACAAGAGCGCGAGAGGCCTCAGAAGAAACCAAACCTGCCAACTCCTTTTACCTTGGACTTCTAGCTTCCAGAACTATGAGAAAATGAATTTCTGTTGTTTAAGCCACCTGGTCTGTGGTATTGATTATGGCAGTCCTAGCAAACTAGTGTAATTTTTTAAAGAACTAAAAATGCCTTGGAATTTTGTTTTATTTCTTCTTCTTCTTCTTCTTTTTTTTTTTTTTTTTTTTTTGAGAGAGAGAGAGAGCACAAGTGAGCACAGAGGGCAGAGAAGGAAAGGGAAAGAGAGAGAATCTTAAGCAGGTTCTGTACCCACCACAGAACCTGACATGGGGCTTGATCTCATGACTCTGAGATCATGACCTGAGCTGAAACCAAGAGTAGGACATTTAACTGACTGAGCCACCCAGGTGCCCCACCTTGGAGTTATGCTTTCTTTTTAATGAATGGAGAATAAGTAGATTTAGGAATGCCTGAAAAAAACGTGTTTAATGGTAGATATTGATCATTATTAACTATATAAAACACGTTAGGCTCACTTTTATGTGAAATATCCTCAATATTTAGTATGAATGAAGTATAGGATTCTAAGTAAACACATTCATTTCTAAATCCAAGTAATTAGAGCTTCCGGTCAAACTTGTCTTCTCTGTCATGACAAATGATAGAAAAATCAAACTCTGTAGGATTCCCAAAACAGACCAAACAAAACCCACCAAACAACACTAATCACAAATGATAACGTGAAAGTAATCACTTAATTCCTATCATTATTTAAAACAGGAAGTTGGTCAAAGAAGATTATCTAAAGCTGTCCCATTGCTCTACTCCAAGCATTAATTCTTTAGTCCTATTCTATTTCAGAAATCTAACCTAGTCAAAATTAATTCTATTTAAGAGTTAAATCAAATTTATAAGAATTTATAAGGCTGTCTACCATTAATACTGACTATATGACTTATAGCTTATTTGACTCAGTAACAGGATACATACATACAGGGGAAAATGTTAAGAAAATAAGTTGGACAAAATTTCTCAAAATGAAGTAAGATTCATATAAGATTCATATAAGTTTGATGACTAGGGAAAAAAAAAACCAAACAAATCAAACTTTGATTCAAGTAAAACTTTTGTTTGCATAGGCCTTATACTTAAAAGAAGTTAGTTTTTATTCTATTTTTAAAAAAGATTTTATTTATTTATTTGACAGAGACATAGCGGGAGAGGAAACATAAGCAGAGGGGTGGGAGAGGGAGAAGCAGGCTTCCTGTCGAGTAGGGAGCCCGATGCAGGGCTCTGACCCAAGCCCAAGATGCACACTTAATAATCGAGCCACCCAGGTGCCCAAAAAGAAGTTAGTTTTTATTCTAAAAGTCAGGCCAACCTTTTAAGATTTTTTAGAAATTTATTTCTACAAAAAATTCAAGGATTTACTGTAATGTTTTAAGAAATACATTATCGGGGCGCCTGGGTGGCTCAGTCGGTTAAGAGCCTGCCCTTAGCTTGGGTCATGATCCAAGCCCAGAATCAGGCTCCCTGCTCCGCGGGAAGCCTGCTTCTCCCTCTCCCACTCCCCCTGCTTGTGTTACCTCTCTCGCTGTATGTCTCTGTCAAATAAATAAATAAATAAAATCTTAAAAAAAAAAAAAAAGAAATACACATTATCTTCTCTTAGTCTGGGGAATAAACCTACTATATTTGGCCATGTTTGTGCCCTATCTCAAATGTAAGTATGTATATATGTAACACAAGACAGGCATGATAATTTGTAAAGGGAAGCACTGATGTATCTCCCAGTCCCTGTGCTGGAGAGGGGAAGCTGAAGTGAGTAGAAAACAAGCCCTTAGGGATCCCTAATCAAGCTATTAATGTTTCTTATCATCTTTGCAAAGGGCTCAACGTCATATTTTTTCCATTTAAAATCTGCTTAGGGGCTCCTGGGTGGCACAGCTGGCATCTTGACTTTGGCTCAGGTCATGATCCCAGGGTCGTGAGATGGAGTCCCCTGTCTGGCTCTGCATTCAGCACGGAGTCTGCTTGAGATTCTCTCTCCCTCTCCTCTGCCCCTCCCCTGTGCTCGCTTGTTCTCTCTCAAGTAAATAAATAAGTCTTTAAAAAAATCTGGCTAAAAGGAAAACTTTATATCTCCATTAGCCAAAACAAAGTTACATTACTAAAAAATTCAACCATTTCTACACACAGTAGAAAGCACTGTCTAACCATGAGTAGCTTTGCACATTCTACTTCACTAACAGACTATTCACTACCTAGTGATTCTGGTGTTCAGTTACTTTCTTCAGGTGTTGGTTAAGAGGTTTCTGGCTCAGTTTTGTGTTACATTTGGCTGTATGCAAATGCAAATGCAATGCACAGCAGTTAGAGTGTTTTATTTTTCTAAAAATGATGTAGACAAAGAATGAACTTACTGAATGAAAAAAAAAAACCTCCTATAAATCACAAGACGAAAAAGGAAAAACCCAATAGATAAATGGTTAGAGAATATGAACAGGTCACATGCAATCACTGAAAAATGATCTACCTAATTAACAAAAAAATCACATTTTAAAACTTAAAAATACCAAACCATCAGGTTGGCAAAGATAAGAAAGAACATAATTCAGTGTCTTAGAAAGGATGTGTAAAAGAAGAACATTATCCATTCGAGTGTAAAGTGGCACAATATCTAAGAAGGCCACTTGGCAAAACCCATCTATCCTTTGACCAAGCAATTCTGTTTAGAACTTTTATTTCAGATATATTCTCATATGTGATAAGTGATCGCTACATAAAAGTATTTATTACAGCTCTATAGTAGCAAAAGATACCTACCAAGAGGCACAACACACTAAAAAAAAAGAAATTAAAATGGATTTTTTAAGTACAGAAAATGCTTTATTTGAACCTCATTATTTTTAGAGTCATGCAACTATTTTAATGTCCTACAAATAAATGAGATTTTTAAAATAATCAGTCCAGGGGCACCTGGGTGGCTCAGTGGGTTAAGCCTCTGCCTTCGGCTCAGGTCATGATCTCAGGGTCCTGGGATCGAGCCCCGCATCAGGCTCTCCGCTCAGCGGGGAGCCTGCTTCCTCCTCTCTCTCTGCCTGCTTCTCTGCCTGCTTGTGATCTCTGTCTATCAAGTAAATT
>RCUC01119261.1:0-13672 GCA_003697995.1 Taxidea taxus jeffersonii
TTAGACCTGAAGACACCTCCAGATTGAAAGTGAGGGGGTGGAAAACAATTTACCATGCTAATGGACATCAGAAGAAAGCTGGGGTGGCAATCCTTATATCAGATCAATTAGATTTTAAGCCAAAGACTATAATAAGAGATGAGGAAGGACACTTCATCATACTCAAAGGGTCTGTCCAACAAGAAGATCTAACAATTTTAAATATATATGCCCCTAACATGGGAGCAGCCAACTATATAAACCAATTAATAACAAAATCAAAGAAACACATTGACAAGAATACAATAATAGTTGGAGACTTTAATACACCCCTCACTGAAATGGACAGATCATCCAAGCAAAAGATCAACAAGGAAATAAAGGTCTTAAATGACACACTGGACGAGATGGACATCACAGATATATTCAGAACATTCTACCCCAAAGCAACAGAATACACGTTCTTCTCTAGTGCCCATGGAACATTCTCCAGAATAGATCACATCCTGGGTCATAAATCAGGTCTCAACAGGTATCAAAAGATTGGGATCATTCCCTGCATATTTTCAGACCACAATGCTCTGAAGCTAGAACTCAATCACAAGAGGAAATGTGGAAAGAGCACAAATACATGGAGACTCAACAGCATCCTTCTAAAAAATGAATGGGTCAACCAGGAAATTAAAGAAGAATTGAAAAAAACCATGGAAACAAATGATAATGAAAACACAACGGTCCAAAATCTGTGGGACACAGCAAAGGCAGTCCTGAGAGGAAAATATATAGCGATACAAGCCTATCTCAAGAAACAGGAAAGGTCTCAAATACACAACCTAACCCTACACCTCAAGGAACTCGAGAGAGAACAACAAAGAAAGCCTAAACCCAGCAGGAGAAGAGAAATAATAAAGATCAAAGCAGAAATCAATGAAATAGAAACCAAAAAAACAATAGAACAAATCAATGAAACTAGGAGCTGGTTCTTTGAAAGAATTAATAAGATTGATAAACCCCTGGCCAGACTTATCCAAAAGAAAAGAGAAAGGACCCAAATAAATAAAATCATGAATGAAAGAGGAGAGATCACAACCAACACCAAAGAAATACAAACAATCATAAGAACATATTATGAACAACTCTATGCCAACAAATTCGACAATCTGGAAGAAATGGATGCTTTCCTAGAGACATATAAACTGCCAAAACTGAACCAGGAAGAAATAGAAAACCTGAATAGGCCCATAACCAGTAAGGAGATTGAAACAGTCATCCAAAATCTCCCAACAAACAAAAGCCCAGGGCCAGATGGCTTTCCAGGGGAATTCTACCAAACATTTAAAGAAGAATTAATTCCTATTCTCCTGAAACTGTTCCAAAAAAATAGAAATGGAAGGAAAACTTCCAAACTCATTTTATGAGGCCAGCATCACCTTGATCCCAAAACCAGACAAGGATCCCATCAAAAAGAATTACAGACCAATATCCTTGATGAACACAGATGCGAAAATTCTCACCAAAATACTAGCCAATAGGATCCAACAGTACATTAAAAGGATTATTCATCACGACCAAGTGGGATTTATTCCAGGGCAGCAGGGTTGGTTCAACATCTGCAAATCAATCAATGTGATACAATACATTAACAAAAGAAAAAACAAGAACCATATGATACTCTCAATAGATGCTGAAAAAGCATTTGACAAAATACAGCATCCCTTCCTGATCAAAACTCTTCAAAGTGTAGGGATAGAGGACACATACCTCAATATTATCAAAGCCATCTATGAAAAACCCACGGCAAGTATCATTCTCAATGGAGAAAAACTGAGAGCTTCTCCGCTAAGGTCAGGAACATGGCAGGATGTCCATTATCACCACTGCTATTCAACATAGTACTAGAAGTCCTAGCCTCAGCAAGATAACAAAAAGAAATTAAAGGCATCCAAATCGGCAAAGAAGAAGTCAAACTATTGCACTTTGCAGATGATATGATACTATATGTGGAAAACCCAAAAGGCTCCACTCCAAAACTGCTAGAGCTTGTACAGGAATTCAGTAAAGTGTCAGGATATAAAATCAATGCACAGAAATCAGTTGCATTTCTTTACACCAACAACAAGACAGAAGAAAGAGAAATTAAGGAGTCAATCCCATTTACAATTACACCCAAAACTATAAGATACCTAGGAATAAACCTAACCAAAGAGGCAAAGAATCTATACTCAGAAAACTATAAAGTACTCATGAAAGAAATTGAGGAAGACACAAAGAAATGGAAAAATGTTCCATGCTCATGGATTGGAAGAATAAATATTGTGAAAATGTCTATGCTACCTAAAGCAATCTACACATTTAATGCAATCCCTATCAAAATCCCATCCATTTTTTTTCAAAGAAATGGAATAAATAATCCTAAAATTTATATGGAACCAGAAAAGACCTCGAATAGCCAAAGGAATATTGAAAAAGAAAGCCAAAGTTGGTGGCATCACAATTCCAGGCTTTAAGCTCTATTACAAAGCTGTCATCATCAAGACTGCATGGTAGTGGTACAAAAACCAACACATAGATCAATGGAACAGAATAGAGAGCCCAGAAATAGACCCTCAACTCTATGGTCAACTAATCTTTGACAAAGCAGGAAAGAATATCCAATGGAAAAAAGACAGCCTCTTCAACAAATGGTGTTGGGAAAATTGGACAGCCACATGCAGAAAAATGAAGTTGGACCATTTCCTTACACCACACACGAAAATAGACTGAAAATGGATGAAGGACCTCACTGTGAAAAAGGAATCCATCAAAATCCTTGAGGAGAACACAGGCAGCAACCTTTTTGACCTCAGCCGCAGCAACTTCTTCCTAGGAACATTGCCAAAGACAAGGGAAGCAAGGGCAAAAATGAACTATTGGGACCTCATCAATATCAAAAGCTTTTGCACAGCAAAGGAAACAGTTAACAAAACCAAAAGACAACTGATAGAATGGGAGAAGATACTTACAAATGACATATCAGATAAAGGGCTAGTATCCAAAATCTATAAAGAGCTTAGCAAACTCAACACCCAAAGAACAAATAATCCAATCAAGAAATGGGCAGAGGACGTGAACAGACATTTCTGCAAAGAAGACATCCAGACGGCCAACGACACATGAAAAAGTGCTCGGCATCACTGGGCATCAGGGAAATACAAATCAAAACCACAATGAGATACCACCTCACACCAGTCAGAATGGCTAAAATGAACAAGTCAGGAAATGACAGATGCTGGCGAGGATGTGGAGAAAGGGGAACCCTCCTACACTGTTATGGGAATGCAACCTGGTGCAACCACTCTGGAAAACAGCATGGAGGTTCCTCAAAAAATTGAAAATAGAGCTACCTTACTACCCAGCAATGGCACTACTGGGTATTTACCCTAAAGATACAAAGGTAGTGATCCAAAGGGGCACGTGTACCCGAATGTTTATAGCAGCAATGTCCACAATAGCCAAACTATGGAAAGAACCTAAATGTCCATCAACAGATGAATGGATAAAGAAGATGTGGTATATATATGCAATGGAATACTATGCAGCCATCAAAAGGAATAAAATTTTACCATTTGCGACGACATGGATGGAACTAGAGGTATTATGTTTAGCGAAATAAGTCAACTGGAGAAAGACAACTATCATATGATCTCCCTGATATGAGGAAGTGGAGATGCAACGGGGGTGGGGGTTAAGGTGGTATGAAAAGAAAAAATGAAACAAGATGGGATCGGGAGGGAGACAAACCAAAAGAGACTCTTAATGTCATAAAACAAACTGAGGGGGGTGGGGGGAGAGGGGTTGGGAGAGGGTGGTGGGGTTACATTATATGTTTAAATAAAAAAGCTTAAAAAAAAAAAAAAGAACAACTGGGTTATTTCTACCTTTTGGCTGTTGTGAATAATGCCGCTGTGAACATGGGTGTACAAATATATGTGCAAACCCCTGCTTTAAATTATTTTCAGGTGCATGTGTATGTGTGCGTGTGGGTGGGTGTGTGAGAAATCGACGGCACTGAAGACCGGCAGGTGCTAGGCACACACAGAAAAGAGGCAAAGGAACCGGGCATGCCAGCCAGGTCACCCTCAGGAGCATGTGGCTGGTCCAGAGTCCCGGGCCCTGAGTGGCCACAGAGAGCAGGTCATGCCACTCGTGGCCCCAATGAGAGCTTTACCTGCAAGGCAAGGTCTGCCGTCTGCAGGCAGAAAAGGGGGCAACACCTGTCTGCCCCGCTGGTTATCTACCAAAAACCATCTGCGCGTAGCCATGTTTCAGCAGCTCAGCTCAGGCCAGCTCACAGCTCACAGGGTTCTGGTATCGGCACAAAGCGGGTTGCATACAGTGTAAAGCGAATCCACACACAGCACCGGGAACGTTCGGGGCACTTAGCTAAGTGCTCACCAAAGGCGGGCTAGGGGGAAGCAGTGGGTGAGGTCAAACAGGTGGGCAGCCTGGGGAGGGGTCGGAGACGCTGGGTGCTGGAACCTGTGGGCAGTGAGAACGCGTAATGGGTTTTCTGAGGCTGCTGTAATGAGTTACCATACGCTCGGTGGCTTAAGACAACGCAAGGGTACCATCAGACGCTTCTGAAGGTCGTAAGTCTGAAATGGGTTTCCCTGAGCTAAAATCAGAGAGCTGGGCTGCGTTCCTTTCTGGAGGCTCTAAGGGGACAGCCCATTCCTCATCTTTTCCAGCTTCGCTGGGCCGCCTGAGTTCCTCGGGCTCATGTTCCATTCCCGCATCTTCTAAGCTAGTAACCAGCGGCGAGGCCAGCCCTTTTCACATCACATCTGACTTCCTTTTCTGTCTCCCTCAGCTACTTCTAGGGACCCTTGTGATGACACTGGGCCCACATGCCTCTGAATCATCTCCCCGTCTGCTTATTGGCAACCATAATTCCATCTGCCACCACTATTCCCCTTTTCCATGCAACCTGACATCCTCACAGGTTCTGGGGATTAGGACAAGGGCCTCTTGTGCAGGGAGAGGGGGACTCTCCCCACCACATGTAATCTAGAGAAGGTGATACTGGCCAGTTCACCAGGGGAATCAGCATCAAGGGGGGCAGGGGCAGGACTCGGAATGCCAGAAAGAAGTTTAAGCATCTAGAATAGGCTTCCAAGAGGAAAGCAGGATGCCAGGTTTAGGAAACCCAGGTTAAAGGGTGCATTGTTATAGCAGAAATGGAAGCCGAGGAACAAAACAGGGATCTGGCTGATGAGAGCGGGGTACAAGTGCAAAGTTAGCCTCCAGGACAAGGTAAAAGGACACACAGCCTCACTGGGGCAGGATCAGAGCGGCACTGCCAGCAAGGCTGATGTGCCCCTGAGAACTGGTTCCCAGGAGGTCCTCGAACCCCCCTAACGTGGTACAAGGTAGGTCGCAGTCTGTGGTTAGGAGGTAAGTGTTTGCAGGAATCAGCCCAGATGGCCAGAGATAAGCTCCAAGCTCTAGAAGCCCGAAGGTTGTTGGAGTGTGAAACCCAACCAACAGGACAGTGGGAGAAGGCGTGCGCTGGGGACAGAGACTCAGCCAAACAAGGACACAGACCAGCACACCAGGGGCGCGCTGAGGAGCGCTGGACAGACAGCAGCCCCTGGTTCCCTCGCTCCTGCCCCGCTGAGTGAGCCTGCGGGCCGCCAGCCAAAGCCAAAGTCAATCCAGAAAATAGAGGGGGAACGTCAGATGGTGTGTTGGGGATGGAAGGCAGAGAAGAATGCGGGCGGGGGCCGTAGCTGTCCAACAGAAACCTGGTTCCATTGTCGCTGTGCAGACATCGATGCAAATGATCTTCTCCAACTCTCCAGAACACCCAGAGCCAACCATCCCTTTCTTATGAACACATGGTCCGATCAGATCTGTTCAGGGGATGCTTAGAGATGCCAAGCCCTGCTTCGAGTGGGTTCGGGCATTAATATAGTGACCCTCACCCCCCGGGTCCCGTATCACCAAAGGAAGACAATTAGAAGGAATACATCAGTCCTCGGAACAGAATTCCCACTTCCAGAAGTCAAATAAGCAGAGGGCGTTGAACGGAGGTCCCCCACGTTGCTTCCCCCTTTGCTCTTAGATTCTATTTGATTTCCTAGGAGACTGCAGGGCATTGCTTCGTTTAAGATGCTGAAAGCCCAGCAGTCCTGGGTTGTAATTAGTTTTAGCCATCAGCAGAAAGCACCTTTGTCTTACTTGTCAAAAGTCAAAGACAATCGATACCCCCTCACTTTATACCTCCTCTGGCTGATCAGAAGGTCAGCTGGCAAGAAACCCTCCCCCCTGTGGCTGGTGGAGATGCTTAGGACTACAGAAAGGGCAAAACCTATGCTGTCTTCCCCTGCCTTTCTCCGCAAAGCTCTCAAAGGTGAGCCCAAGGGCGCTGGCCAAGCATGGCAATGATGTTCCAGTCCAACTTCAAGACACAGGAGCTAGGACCCAGATGAGACTCACACACACATTTCTGAGTGAGTGCCTTTTCCTAGCCTGGGGCCCCACTGTTAACAATGAATATATTAATTGGATCACAGCCAGCGCTTTTAACTAAGAGTTTCCGATTTGCGATTTAATAAACTCTTGCTACAGTGACTAGTTGATGAAAACTAGGGTATTAAGACCCCGCTCAAACACCCCCTTGCCAGGCTTATGGGGCTGGTTATCGATAGCATCCAATTTTAAACGTCAAGCTTTTCATTTCAGAAAGCCTCGAGATCACACACGGTTTGCCATGCAAGAATTATTGCTACGAGATGATTGTAAGTCGGCTGAGAAAGCAGAGCCCTGGTTAAGCCCAAAATGTAATACTGTTTTCTTAGAACAGACTCCAAATGCAAGTTGCAGCATCCAGGCATTTCCCATCAAATAAGAGAGTGCCAAGCACAGGGAGGCCGGAAAGAAGAGCAGGCCATCGAGTGGCTGTTCAAAGCTTGGAAAGAAAACCCCTTCTGCCGTCTCTGGGCAATCACAAGGAAAGGAAAAGAAGTATAGACAAGGAAAGCAGAACTAGGTCACACCTCAGCATTGATTTCAGGAAATCAAACACAGACCGGTCTGGATTCAGTTGGCCCTCATTCCTAGGTGGGAGGAGAAAACATCGAGGCCCGGGATAAGTAGAAGCCTCCCCAGGAAATGTCCTAAAGGCTTGGAGCTCTTGGGTGGAAAACCCATCCCCGTGAAATCACTGTCCTTTCCACCTACAACTGTCCCCAAATCAGGGATAAGCCAAGTCAGAGATACTTTCCTGAAGTGTGTGCTTGGAACTCAAGTTAATGCAGGCCCACAGACGGGGCCACAGGAACTGGCGTTGATGCTTTCCAAGGGACAGACTCTGGCAAGGCTGCAAGGACTTCAGAGTGCTGATGACTGCCTGCCCCCCACCTTGTCCAAGTCCCCCACCTGACTCCCAGGGCCCAGGCCTCCCTAGCTAGCTTCCTGTCTAATAAACACCGATCTCCCAGCTGCCCTTCCCCGCCTTTCCTCCCTCCGTCTCTCCCTCTCCCGAGGGGCCCGTTCCTCCCCATCCACACAATCGACATCACACATTCTGTGAACCCACGCTTCTTGGGACTGCTGCGACTCCGAATCCAGAACCCTCCTCGTCCAAGCAGCGCCTGCATTGTCCACACCCGCACAGGCCCAGGCTGTTGGGTGTGACCCTAGCCCAGGAGTGGTTGAAGTCAGTTCCGGGAGCTCAAAGTGAGCTGAGCACTTTAATGAAATTGCACAGCACTGGGATTGTCAGAGATCATCGCAGCACCCTGAGTAAATTATTAATAATTTATTATCAATAATTTAACATAATAATAATATTGTAATATAATGATAAATTATCATAATTACTAATAATAGTAATAAAATAAACAATAAAAACTAATAAATTATAATAACATTATAATAATAAAATAACTTATTATTATTACTACTAATAATAAATTAGCAAATGCCACTTCCTCCAACTTTTCTCCCAGTTGACACACACCAACCAAACACTTGCAGAATCACATGTGAAACGGAGTCCTTGTGGGGGACTGTTGTTCCCAAATAATGGGAAAACAATGATCTAAACCACTAGTCTCCCACTGTTCTTGATCCCACACTCCACCTTTTAAAGTCTCTTGAAAACTGCACTTACAATACATGTACATTTATAAACGTATCAGTTATATTCATATATTTATTACTACCTATGACATGCCTCATAAACATACCCAGAAATAGTAATAAAAGATTCTATGGAAAAAGAAATAGAAACGTTACTTCTAACGTTTCTGCTTGTGTCCACTCTGGTCCCCAGGCATGCGGAACCTGCCCCCTGGACAGGAGAGGACACGTCCCTCCACTCCGTCAGCTCTCAGAATCCCTTTTGTTCTCCACTATCCCAAAACCCAGTGCTTAGAAGAAAGGATTTGTGCCACAAGTCCCTCAAAATCTGCTGAGGGAACTGATGCCCAAAATGCAAATATGAGGCTCCCGGGTGGCTCAGCCAGTTAAGCCTCCTCCACCTCTTGATTTCGGCTCAGGTCATGATCTCAGGGTCAGGAGATGGAGCCCCACCTCGGGCTTCACACTGGGTGTGGAGTCTGCTTGAGCTCGTCTCTCCCTCTGCCTCTGCCCTGCCCCCGCTTATGCAAGCATGTGCGCATTCCCTCTCTCTAAAACAAAACAAATGTAAACATAACAGAAGCTGAAGGTGCTGGAACACAGGTGAGCAAACTGTGGTGGCATTACACAGGACGAGCACCCAGTCTCCCTGGGAGAGGCAAGACGGTGCTGTGTGAGCTGGTGGGTGAGGCCAGACCCAGAGGAGGGATGCCCCTCTAGACAAAAAGAGCCAACATGCACCGCTCTACCTGCCCTTCACAATCACCCGGGAACTGGTTTACAATTCCCCGAACTGCTCTTCCCAGAAACCAGCTCCGTTGACCTGGGGCAAGGAGGGCCCAGCTTGTGTAACAAGAGGGAGCAAGGCAGGGAGGGGCTTTCTGTGGGGCCAAAGCCTCAAGTTAACCGTGATTTTAAAAACCCAGGATTCTCAGGGCATGGAAATAGTGTGAGTATAGGAAGCAGCAAATCACTCTTGCAGAGCTTTTTTTTTTTTTTAAAGCATTTATAAAGTTGAGCACCACTGATACTGAAGTATAAAAAGGCTTCCCAGCCTAAAATGCAGTTCAGCTAGCTATCATTCATAGAAAATGTTTGTTAGTTCTTTTTCCATCTACCAACCATGCCTCCTTTTCTATCCTTTTGGTAACCCTCTTCACATCTTCTGAGGGTCTCACCCTGATTCCAGGAAGGAGGCTGTAACCCAAGCCTAAGGTTATCTTCTGCACATTGCAATCTTCAAGCTACAGTGATTGATCTTGGAGGTAAAAATCCACACAGAAAATGGAAACTAAGAGGAACAAGGAGACTTTGCTGCAATTGCTGATGAAAAGACACATGCTCCTTTCCTCCCCATTTCCACCCAGAACAAAGGGAGACTCAGGCTGCAGCAGTCATCTTACCACAACAGAATGGAGGAGAGTCCTTTCTGAGAAAGAATTTACACAGAGGAAGTAAAGCTAATAACTGGAAACACTAGCTAGGACGTAGTAACAATGTGAGAGCCTTGGAGCCCCGTCCACCTTTTCCATTATATAAGCAAAAAGCGTCTCACTTTTGTTTAGGACAGTTAGAATAGTACTTTTTATTATTCAAAACTGCAAGGGTCCAGATGATACATCTCCCATTTCCTAGACACACGGTAAGATGATTGAAGGCTCTTAACTCCTCAAACTTCTATTCACAGGAGAGCCACTCAGTCAATTTTTATTGACTAAGTGAACAGACAGTTCTTTTCCAAAGCATAAAAACACAAGTTATGACAGAACATTTTATTTTTCCAAAGAGAAATTTTGGACACCACTGCTATACATTCTACATGACCATATGTCAAAATAAAGCCACATTCTCAAACATCTAAGAGATGAATTATAAAACATGAAATGGGCAAAATTTATTTGATCTGTATAACATTATATGCATGATAAACTATGGTTATAAGATTTTCCCCTTATCCTTAAGAATCTGACTCTATAACTCTCTAAGAAGACTCTCTTCCAAACTCTGAATATAAAACTAAAATGAAGGGATCACTACAATTGAGTTAAGTTCAATTAAACATGCTTCCATTCAACAGAAAGTCAGTTAACAGGAGCAGCATACCTCTGTGTAGCAATCCCTAGATTCATGGATCAGATGTGAAATGCCTTATATGCTATGATAAAACCGGGCTTGATAGTAAGAGAAGAAAAGTGATGTATACCAAATTGTTCCAGGCATTTTGTAGAAAGGAATTCTGCCTATATGCAGGATCAGCCTTCAAAGCCTCCAAGATCCTTTCCAACCTAAATTCTAATTACTATTTAAAATGTTTCTACCTTTTTTTGTTAAGTTTTACAAAACTGGGGAAAATTATAAAAAGATTAAAAGTCAGAAACTCCTGAGCTTGTCTGGGGCGAACATACTGCATTTGGATTCTTTGGTTGCATTTGACAGAGCCCAATTTAGAAAAATTTGGGCAAAGGGGGTGGTCCTTCAGCTCATATTAGGCATGTTTTCCTTGCCAAAGGTGAATAGATGGAACCAGGAACTCAAATGGCTTGGGGACTCTGTATCCATGTCATTCTCTGCAAGTGGACTTTACTGTCTCAGATGAGCTTAGTCCCAAGGTTGGAAACATAGCTGCCAGATACTCTGGACTTAATCTTCATAGTTTTGTGGCCAGAAAGAGAAAGACTCCATTTCCAAAGAACTCTTAGTTAACCTATTCCAGCTTAGTTAAATGTTGGTTAGTTAAATGATCAACTGGCTGGTATTCCTGAGACTGAGGAGGTTTCCAGGATATTTAGGACTTTCAATTTTGAAATGGGAGAAATCCAAGCAAACCAAAACACTTGCAACCCTAGTTAAGTGCTACCCCCAGATCAATTATTGTAGCTAGGAAGGTAAAGTTACAAAAACGTTGATTCAAGTCAAGTGTCTACCCTTCAATCAATCACTACTGGAGTTGGCATCCATACGGACCTCACGGTGGGATGAGGGGAATGCAAGGGTTCCATCAATAAGGGGTGACTTGAGGCTCCCGGGTGGCTCAGTGAGTTAAGTGTCTGCCTGTGGCTCAGGCCATGATCCTAGGGTCCTGGGATCAAGCCTCACATCAGACTCCCTGCTCAGCAAGGAATCTGCTACTCCCTCTCCTTCTGTACCCCATCCCCCTCGCTCATGTGTACACTCTCTCAAATAAATAAATAAAACCTTAAAAAGAAAGAGAGAGAGAGAAAGGGGTGGCTTGTTTTCAGACCACAACGCTATGAAACCAGAACTCAACCACAAGAAAGAATCTGCAAAGACCACAAATACATGTTGGTTAAATAACATTATACCAAACAATGAATGGGTCAGCCAGGAACTAAAAGAAGAAATTTGAGGGATGCCTGGGTGGCTCAGTTGGTTAAGCAGCTGCCTTCGGCTCAGGTCATGATCCCAGCGTCCTGGGATCGAGTCCCACATCGGGCTCCTTGCTTGGCAGGGAGCCTGCTTCTCCCTCTGCCTGCCACTCTATCTGCCTGTGCTTGCTCTCTCTCTCTCTCTCTCTCTCTCTAACAAATAAATAAATAAATAATAAAATAAAAAATAAATTTAAAAAAAAAAAGAAGAAATTTGAAAAATACATGGAAACAGATGAAATGAAAACATAACAGTCCAAGACCTTTGGGATGCATCATAAGTGGCCCGAAGATGGAAGTATACAACAAAACAGACCTACCTCAAGAAGAAAGAAAAACCTCAAGTAAACAACCTAACCTTACACCTAAAGGAGTCAGCAGAAAGGCCAGCAGAAAGAAGGCAATAAAAATATTAGAGCATAAATAAATAATACAGAAACTAAACAAACAAACAAACAAAAACAATAGACTGGATCAGTGAAACCAGGAGCTGGTTCTCTGAAAAAAAATTCACAAAATAGGTAAGTATCTAGCCAGACCTTTCAAAAAGAGAAGACAAAGGACCCAAATAAATAAAATCACAAATGAGAAGAGAAATAGCAACCAAAACCACAGAAATGCAAACAATTACAAGAGAATACTGTGAAAAATTACATGGCAACAAACTGGACAACCTAGAAAAAATGGATAAGTTCCTAGAAACATATAAATTACCAAGAATGAAAAAGGAAGAAACAGAAAATTTGAACAGACCAATAACTGGCAAAGAAATTGAATTAGTCATCAAAAAGCTCCCAACAAACAAAAGTCCAGGTAGAATGGCCTCACAGGCAATTCTACCAAACATTTGAAGAATTAATGCCTGTTCTTCTCAAACTGTTCCAAAAAGATAGAAAAGAAAGGAAACTTCTAAATTTATTCTATAAGGCCAGCACTACCCTGATTCTTCTACCAGAGAAAGACACCACCAAAAAAGAGAGATAGAGAAGTACAGGCCAGTAACCCTAATGAACACAGATGCAAAACTGCTCAACAAAACATTAGCAAACTGAATCTAACAACACATAAAATCAATCACTCACCCCAATCAAGTGGGATTTATTCCTGCGTTACAGAAGTGGTTCAATATTCACAAGTCAATCAGCACAGTATGTCACATTAATAAAAGACAGCTTAAGAAACATATGATCGGGGCGACGGCTAAGATGGCGGAGAAGTAGCAGCTGAGACACATCTGGCAGCAGGAGATCAGCTAGATAGCTTATCCAATCATTCCAAACACCTACGAATCCAACAGGAGATCGAAGAGAAGAGAAACAATCCTAGAAACAGAAAATCGACCACTTTCTGAAAGGAAGGACCAGCAGAGAAGTGAATCCAACGCGACGGGAAGATAGACTCTGGGGGGAGGGGCCGGCTCCCGGCAAGCGGCGGAACAATGGAGCACAAAATCGGGACTTTTAAAAGTCTGCTCCACGGGGGCGCCTGGGTGGCTCAGTTGTTAAATGTCTGCCTTCAGCTCGAGTCATGATCCAGGGGTCCTGGGATCGAGCCCCGCATCGGGCTCCGTGCTCGGTGGGAAGCCTGCCTCTGACTTTCCCACTCTTCCTGCCTGTGTTCCCTCTCGCACTGTGTCTCTTCCTATCAAATAAATAAAATCTTTTTAAATAAATAAATAAATAAATAAATAATAAAAGTCTGCTCCACGGAGGGACATCGTGCCAGAGGCTAAACCGGGATGAAGCCCACGTGGGGACAGCGTGGCCTCAGGTCCCGCGGGGCCACAGAAGGATCGGGGGTGTCTGAGTGTCGCAGAGCTCGCAGGTATTAGAGCGGGGAAGCCGCTGTGGAGACAGAGCCAAGGAATGAGCTCTCAACTTGGGGTTACCTTGAACCATAATCTGTGACACGGGCCGGTGCTCTGTGTGTGGGGTCCCCAAGATCCAGGGAGACTCTGACCTGGAAGAGCTCAGGGATCTGCGGGGTTCGGAGACTCCAGGTGGGACCTGCCAGAGACAGAGACGCTTGGTCACAGGCGGGGTGAGCTCGGAGCACGGCCAGAGGCCCGGGAGACAGGACGGATTGCGCAAATTTCTCCAAGCACGGCTGGAGGCTGGGGAGACAGGAGTGATTAAGCGCTTTTCTCTGAAGGCGCACTGAAGACTGGGGCCCCGAGCTCTCGG